>WSFP011455117.1:0-19379 GCA_009831015.1 Picea engelmannii
GCGTTCGAAGAATATCTTGGCAGTATTTGTTGCTTAGATGTTTTTCTTGCAGGCTGTGAGGATGGCCATCTTCGAAAATTGATCAACAACCACAAATACACAATCATTGCCTTGCTTGGTGGACAAAAGGCCATAAATGTAATCCATCGAGATGGATTTCCAAGGCTTCTCAGAGGTAGAAAGAGGGGTGTATAAGCCTTTTTTCTTGATGGATGGCTTGGAAATGGCACAGACATTGAAAGATCTGATATAATTGCTGACATCCTGTCGAAGTTTTGGCCAATAATTTTTTTTTGTAGAACGACCACAATTTTCTCCACACCAAAATGTCATGCCATTCAACTTTAGTGGGCTTCCCAAATCAGCTTTGCATGCTCACTTGCAGGAACATAGAAATATTCCAATTGGAATAACAGTCCATCCTGAATGTGAAAATCGATGACATTCACGCATGTACCCAAGAGCTAATAGGTGGTGGCGAAGTCCAGATCTTGCTGATAAAGTTAGGGCCACTCAGATGGATCATATCCACATTAATGGAGCACAATGGTGAGTGTGGCCACAAGAGGTTGAATGAGACAGTCAGCGTCACGATTTGTGATCCATGTCTTATACTTGATTTTTATATGGAATTGTTGCAGGTAGGTGGACCACTTCTTATCACAGTCATTCTACAACTAACCCCATGTCTGTATGAACTTCAAAGGCTTGTGCTCAGTGTGGATGATCGTCTCCTTTCCCAAAATGTAATGTTTCCATTGACGACAGGATTGTACAATGGAATACATTTCCTTGTCATAGGTGGGGTATTTTCGGACATTATCTGAGAGTGTCTCACTATAGTATTCCACTAGATGACCACGCTGAGTCAGAACTGTGCCTACAACATAGTCATATGCATTAGTCTCAATATCGAATGGTCATTGCAGATCGAGCAAGGAGAGTACTAGAGCTGAGCACAAGAGATGATTCAGATCATCAAATTCTCATTGTTTTTGCTTCCCCCACATGAACTTTTCCCTGCCATCACCCTTGGTCACTCGGTTGAGTGCCCATGCAATATGGGAGAATCCTAACATGAACTGTCAGTAGAAGTTGGTCAGTCCAAAAACTTCTGAAGCTCGGCTAGGGTGGTTGGGGTTGGACAATCACGAATGACTTGGATCTTAGCTAGATAAACATGTACCCCACGCTCATCAACAATGTAACCCAAGTATTGGACCCTGTTCATGCCAAAGGAGCATTTCTCCAAGTTGGCATATAGCTTGTGATATCACAAAGTGCTCAAAACCTGTTGAATATGCTGCATGTGCTCCTCCCAAGTTCTATTGAAGATGAGGATGTAATACAAATATACAACCACAAAAGAGTTGGTGAAGGGTCTCAATACATCATCCATCAACCTCATGAAAATGGTTGATGCATTTGTTAAGCCAAAGGTCATGACCAACCATTCAAAGAGAACTTTTTTAGATTTGAAAGTTGTCTTCCATACATCAGTTGTTTCGATGTGAACCTGGTGGTAGCCAAACTTTAGGTAAATATTACTGAATAAAGTTCCCCCCTTGAGTTGGTCAAGAAGGTCATCAATCCTGGGAATTGGGTACCGATTATTGACTGTGATTTTTTTTAATGATCTGTAATCAATGCAAAGTCTCTAGGTCCAGTCATTCTTATGCACCAGTACAATCAAGCTTCTACAAGCAAAGGAGCTAGGTCTAATGTGCCCCTTTTGAATAATCTCTTGGCTATGACACTTGATTTCGTCATTTTCCATCAACAAGTGACGATAGACTGGTCCAGTAGGTAGAGGTGCACCAGGGGTTAGATCAATTGGATGCTTGACTTGGTAGTGCGTCGGTACCCCGATGGGTGAGGAGAAGATGTCTCTATACTCTTCCACGATCCCTTCCACTTTCTTCTGCTGTAAAGAGAGGCTCTGTGTAGAGGCCACAAATGTGGAAGAAACCTTTTTCTTACTGTGAGCATGGATCACAAAGAAGACGAACTTTCCAGTCTCTGAAATGACCTTACTTCATTTCTTAGCAAAGATTAAAGAAATAGCGGTAGGCGACGCTACTTCTGGTATCCTGTACAATATTCTACCCACAGTAATAATAACACTGTGAGGTCTAGCCTCATACAGAGCATGACGCTTCCACAAATATGGTTGTCCTAAAAGAACATCACAAAATTCAAGGGGATAAATACACATAATACCTTGTCTTTGAAAGGCTTGATGTCGTAGGGCAGATGAAAATGTTGACTGACACGAAGATCTCTTCCTTGGCGAAGCCAACTGATGTTGTAGGGGTGCGGGTGTGGTGTTGTCGACAGGTCTAGACACTTGATGACCTCTGCTGAGATTAGGTTCTTTTGACTGGCGCTATTGACAATGAAATGAAGTGGATCCCCATTTACCCACATCTATGAGTGAAAGAGGCATTCCCCTTCCTTTGGTTCTTCTGGTTCTCTTGGCTTCACCTTGGTGGTAGTGATAGTGGCACTGGGTTCAACATTGATAATTTTCTTCCCTTCTTCTAGATTTGATTTGGAGTCAGAATCGACCTCTGACTTAGAAGCCTTAATCTTGACCACGAGTGACTACTTGGAGCGACATTCTTCAGTGTTGTGCCAATGGATTTTATGGTATTCACACCATTTTCCCGTGTCCTTCTTCGTCTTCTCATTTCCCTTCTTGTGTTGTGGCTTGGACTGGTTTTCCTAAGAGTGTCCATCTTTTCTCTATCCCTTTCTATGTGGGTTGGGGTCGCCTTTTCACTGCTTTGGATGTGAGGAGTTTGCAGATCCAAACTGTCGCCTCTTCTACTTAAATTTATTCTCGATCTTGACAACATATCTATAAGCCGTACCCAATGAGGTTATGTCCAAAAAATCCATTTCTGTTTGAATGTATCTATGCAAACAACCACGATATTTGAGCACCAGATGTCGCTAAGAGTATTTGATACCCAATTTGGTGTGTAGGGTATGGAAACTATTGATGACATATGGTACTGTCTAGTCCCTTTCCTAACGTAGGGTGGTCCATCTAGTGTACTATTCCTCGTAGCTTCAAATAGAGCATCATTGTTCTTTAATGGAATCTCAGAAGGAATCCCATGTAGGGGAAACCACAAATATTGCAGATTCCTCTATGGCTCTTTGCTCAAAGTAAGTATCCCACCAATCCTTAACATGGGGGATGACCTTGAGGAGTGCAAACATTATGGACCAAAAAATACCCTTCGAGAAGATTAAACCATTTATCTACAACATCCTCATCTATCAATCCTTCAAATAATGGAATATCAAAATTTACCTGTATCTTGAAGGGGTTGCATGGCCGCTTGATGAAGATGTTTCTCCTGTGGGAAGCCACCAAAGGATCTACACAAAGTTTTCCATCATTTTGTTCCTTTGTCGCGTAAGGGATTCCTCGAGTAACATTTTAAAGGATATCCTGCTCCATCATATTTATTTTAGTCCCCCATGGGTTTTTTTCCGGCTCGGCATGACCGATATTGCAATGGCTCGATTGGTTCGAGTCCCAACTTCTTGTACCCAGATATTGTTGGGGACATGCATGAAGAAAAATAAATGAAGAGAAGACCACTCTGATACCACTGATCTAGATTTAGGAGTGGAACAAACTTATTAACAGACATAATTACAATAAACAAAGAGATATGAAGAATAACACATATATCCAATGAACAATATCTTCTATTGAATAAATGAAATAGGTTGAAACTGTAAAACTGCAGAACTGAAATACTTGCTTGAATGGTGGTAGCTATCTCTAAGAAGAGATGTGGCTTCTACACACATTCATCTAAGAAGAATGATTACAATGAGGCTTGAGAGACATTTTTAACATTACTCGTGAATGCCAAAACCCTAGACATCCAAAAACCTAACCCTAGGAGGTGAATATGCTAAACATTATATGGGCCCCTATGGGTAAGTTAGTACCTCAACTTAACTGAGTCGTAACTTTTGCATACGACCTCTATTTTAGGCACATGATAACCCATTGGAAAGGTATTTTTGAGAAATACGCATTAAACTATCAAACTTTGACTTCATCTACAATTTCACTGTGGCGAGACAAAAAACATTGTTTAGGGACCCAAAATGTCCTTAGAAGTATAGAAAGATGTGTTGACATGAAAACATACAAAATAATCCAGTTGGATTAGGTGGGAGGCCACTAGTATCCACTTGGAATATGTGTAGGGCTTCAGACAACCCCAAAAGTGTAGAACCCATAATTACAAAAAAATACAGAAGAATGCGTTGAACTAAAAACTCTCAAGAGGAGCAAGTTGGAATAGGTGGGTGGCCACCAATATCCACCTGGATCACATGTGGAGATGAAAAACAACCAAAGACTCTAATATAAGAAAAAAATTCTTCAATGTACCAGTCTGCAATAACACACAGATTCCCAATAATTTGTTCTAAAATTATGGGAGGAGGTTGACCATAAATAGCTTCATGGATTGGAATGACCACATTGTGAAAAATATCATAAAAACAATCCTTTTCATTTTCCTCTCATAATTTGGAATGATAGAAGTGTATAGGTTCAATGACAGTCTGAGTCCATCTCTAATTCATAAAAGTAAATGAGGTTTTGAAATATATTGCATCCATAATATATGCAGACATATAGAAAGGAACATACTCTCCTTTGGATTTATGGGCTATGTAATCATCTATTTGTTTGGCTAGGTTATCTGAAAACATTTTACCCCAATCAAAAGTATAACCCTCTACTACTTCATGGATTATAGGAACCCAATCTATAGTAAAATGCATATGGATTTTCTTTCCGAACATTCAACACAACATCATGGAAATATACATAATATGGACATCACATGAGGTTGTATAATATGTGCCATGACTATCAACTTTGAATTTATTTTCATTTCCCCACCACAATTTTACTATATCATGGAGAGTTATGCCATAAATCACACATTCATCATTCTCAAACTTCATTATAAATAATGCATTCTAAGTATATTTGGGGGTGCAAGTTAATTTATACATTAATTGAATGTCTTCGGGCTGAAATGAGCTGACAATGGTCTTTTGATAATTTTAGATGGTTTTGGTTGGAATATCAACGTGATCTAGGGCCCATCGTATCATGTCTGCATATGACAACAGTTTTTGTTGTGCTATGACTTTGTGAAGCTTTGACTTAGCCACATGTCTTAGCTTGTTTGTGATTGACTCATCTTCTCCTCTGCTTGATTCATCAAAATAGAGAGAATTTTCCTGCTCCAAGATTTCATAAACCTGCTTCCATGATTTAATGACGTCTGTCAAGTGAGCGATAATGTCTGAATTTGGTTTTGGATCTTCTGCAAATGGATATTGCTTCTTTCCTACTTTACGCGGTGTCATAATTTCCAAGTATTATTGTTATCCCTCCTGTGAGAAGTAAAAATATGTGAGTCCAAACTACTGAATGAAAAATTTATGACTGGGAATGGAGAGATGATATAAAGTTCAAAATGATTTTAGTAAATAAAAACACGAAACCATAAATCAAATTTACCATTAATCGAATCAACAAGGTAATCATGTCAAATATGTGAAATTTATTACCTGATAGCCATAAAATTTTCAAATCCTTTACCTTATCCACGTTAAATACACTTTAATGATCATGATTAATGAGGATAAGAGATTTCAGCACTTCAACATTCAGGAGTTTTGAATGAGGAATGCTAGATATCTCATGAAGGCTGAATTTATGGAGCAATTAATCATCATTTAATTGATTGTTTCGTTTTAATTAATCACAATTTATGATCTTTTTAACTTAAAGTGCTTCAGAACTACGGGACTCCAAAACTTTGGGTATTCGTGAGTTTTGTGTTAAAGGTTCTTAAAATTGGCCCGAAGGACGAACTCAGAGAGTGATTACTTAGCATTAATTACGCCAAATAAAGCATGTTTTACCCTTTAATATTCAACGCTTTGTAATTTCGGAAATCCGACACTTCGATGCTCCGACATTGTTTAGATTTGTTGACGATTTAATATTCCAGAGGACAATCTCACAGAGTGATGTGGCAGGATGACGTCACTGTTGATCACGTGTCATGAAAATATGAGTGACACATGTCACCTTAAATCCTGTGAATTATATAAACAAGAGTACCCAAAGTGAGTGCAACGTGTCACCACGTTTAAAGAGTGCATAGTGGCAGAGGATGCGTCAGCTGATTAATTAAAATATTTTATGGAAATTCAGAGCTCCGGGACTCTGGAGCTTCGAGAATTCGAGATTTTTAAGACTTTAGACATTTGAGCTTGTACTCCCAAACCATGAAGTCCAGAAGTAAACTTTGAATTATTTTGTTGATTAAACATTTTGAGATTTTGAAACTCCAAAGTTGCAAGAGCCATCGATATAGATGACTATCAATTTTTTAACGGTTGATTCTTGATCCACCCTGTCAAAATGTAACGAAAAATATTTTAGTTTAAGAAAATATATTCCTAAAGTTTAAAACTTTATTTGAAAAAGACAAAACAAAAAGGAATTTGAAAATTTTGATTTTTTGATTTGAAAAATTTATTTATGTTCTAACAAAAGGTAAGGAAGGAATTACACCTTATGACCACTAGTTCATATAGGAATATTTGTTCCATGGATTCTAGAGAAGTCAAGGTGTTTGGAATTATTAATAATTTGGTTGTAAATATGGTTTCTTATATGGATATTGTGATCTTGATAGATGTTGTATTCATAGATATCCTAGATTCTTGGGGGATGCTCTTATCAAGAAAATTTTCTTACGATTCATGAGACACTTTATATATGGATCTCACCTATACAACCATCCCTACTAACAAAGGAACTTACGCAAATTTTTATAGGGAGAATTTTAGGAGATTTCATGTGGAAAACCCTAGGGAACCTATGCATGAATTCATTTACACTTTGGATGAAGGCCTAAGTAATCGCGTGGTTGTTAATTTTTCTTTAACCCTTGAAGTAAATGAAGAAGAAACAAAAGGGTGTGAAGATGAAACTTTGGAGGCATACTATGATGAAGTGATAAGTGGTGAGAGTATCCAAGGGCCTAACCACATTCCATGTGAAGATAGATTATGGAACAAATGCATTCTTTTCCAAGTTTCTAAGTTTTATGAAACAACCTTTAATGACTTAGGAAGGGATGATCATACAAAATAGGTTCCTTTAGAAGGTTATTTTCAACCTTGTATAAGTTATAACAAGTTTCAACCTTGTCAATAAGAAGGGAGAGCCTTTAGCCTTGGGTGTCCTATTCCTCTACCTTTTCTTACGATTGAGATGGATGAAATTGGACTTTGTGAAGATCCCAATTTGATGGTTTAAATCTGGAAGAAAATGAAGTGGAATGGTTGTTAAAGGCTTTACTCGATCCTCTGGATTTATTAGAAATCATGGGTTACCCAAATGATTGTGAATATTGTAGAGAAGAACTACCAAGGTTCCATGGAATAAATGATTCACTTGTTCTGCATATTACATCATTCATTGATCATATTTCAAAGCTCAATATGATTCATGAAGATTTCAAGATTAAGATGTTCACATTTCCCTTGGATTTTCTTGAGGATAATATTTTTGATTGGTACATAAAACTAGGTAAAGGATAAATCTCAACATTATTAGACTTCTTCAAAGTTTTTCTTGAGAAGTAGTACCCTCTTTGTATCCAGAGAAAACGCGAGGAGATTGTCACATATTTGAGTCAACACTTTCAACTTTATTTTCAAAGATAGGACTTGAGTCATGGGCACGCGGTTTCTCATTTCTCCTCCTTGATTTTGATTGGGGGAAAAAAGGAAAGTCAACAATGTACATGCCTATTTGAGTTGGAGATGCGCTTAAAACCTTTGTCACTTGATTACATCAACCACATATGTCATTGGATGAATAAAGTTTGTGGCACTACCAATCAATTTTGGAAAAATATTAGGCTCATTCTTCAAGATCGTCACCTTACCTCATATCTAGAAATGGTGGAGAGTTAATCTCGTGCTTATTCAAAGGTTAATACCTCTTTGTCTCAATTCACAACTCAATAACAGAGGAGGATTCACAATGATGATGATATAATCAAGTGATTACACTAACTATATGATTTCATCTAACATGTTTTTTACTGGGCAATGATGATGATATAATCAAGCGATTACACTAACTATAATTCCTACATTACTGCTCAAAGTGACTACACCTTAGATGATATGCATTTGTAGATGGTACACTATGCTTTCATTGCACATGGTCATGGTACTTTGGTTTAGTTTACTTTATTTCAATTTCTATGCTATGCTCTCATGTATGGGTTTCATACTTAGAAATTATGTTATAACTTATAAGCTAGTTGTGAATGTGGTAAACACTAAAGTGTGATATAATAAAACTTTATAACATTAACATTTTTATTATTTTTCCTCATCATACCATGGGAGACATAATTATCCTTCAGAGGTGTCATTGGGTCTTGGGTCAATTTGTACTACTAGGGATTTTGTTGACGTAGTGTATTTCATATCCTAAACCACACATAACACTTTACATATTTCCCATTCACTTCCATCTCATTCATAAAAAAATATTCCCACTCATATTTGACTTTTCATATGTCATCCAACAAGGTCCAACAAAGAAAATGAAGACTCCATTGTATATAATCCTAAGTCAAATAACGCAAAAAAAGGATAGAGGTGAAGAGCATGAAAAAGTTAAAGTAAAAAAACTACAATGATAGAGATATGCCACCTAATTAAAATGCACGGGGGTGTATGTAACATCCTGCTCTTGCGCGCACTGAGCGAACTTATTCTTTGAGGACACTTGCTTGCAAGTGATCCAAATTATTATACTATTGGTCGTTTGATTATGATTATGAGACATTATGGATATGATGATATGTTATTTTGTTGTATTGACATAGACATGTGCTATTGACTCGGTTCTCCTGAGTGTGTAGGACTTTGGACCTCGAGGGTGCAGAGGCATCGATGAAACCCCTTGGACTCCAGATCGAGTTAGGGAGTGGACTATTAGGGTTTGATTGTTGTTGATATGACATATGTACATCTGATTAGATGTTATGATGATTGATTATTATTACTGACATGATTCGTTGATGATGTAGGCTGACGATAGCTTGTCGACCATAATCACATGTGGAGTAGAGGGGTCACACAGGACAACCAGAGACTTTGAGGGAGAGGTGTGGACAACATCCCTGCCATAGCCTACTAGCAGTCTCGCTGTGGCTTGAACTGTAGGTTAACAAATACCTAGTTCGAGAAGACCCATAATGCTGTGAGGGAAGACTGTGACATTTGCTCACGATGATTCTAAGGGGTGTGCAATAAGGTAGGGGCCTTATTACTTAGAGGCCTTTAGTCTCCCACAATATCACCTAGCGGAGTATTGACTCCAAGGGTCTTTGATGTCTACCAAGTCATTCAAGAGGCGAGTGGCACCCTTAGAGCACGTAGTGCGTCCTAAAGGGCACGTTGCGCAAGCAAAATGGTAAGAGGCGAGTGGCACCCTTGGAGCACATAGTGCATCCTGAAGGGAACATCGCGCAAGGAAAACATAAAGAGGTGAGTGACACCCTTGGAGAATGTAGTGCGTCTTGAAGGGCACGTCGTGCAAGGAAAACAAAAAAAGTCAAGTGGCACCCTTGGAGCACCTAGTGCGTCCTGAAGGGAACATCGTGATTTCAAAGGGTAAGTGAATAAACCTAGTCGGCCTTAAATCAAATGATGTGATAATTAAGTTTTAAAAACAAATTCCCTAATAAAAATGTCGGCCAGCCTAGTGAAATTAAAATGTAGGTCTAAGAAACACACGTGGTAAAAAATAATAATTATAATTAAACATGTAACATGAAGGGGGTAAGAAATTCAATTAACTTATTAAAATCAAATTATAATGGGGGATTAAAATTTTAAAAAGGGAAATGATTGTTTTATCTACATATGCTAATTTGATTTTTAATTAAAAAACAAAAAAGGGGTAAATGGTTGTGTTCTACACTTGCTAAATTGAGTTTTAGTTAAAAAGGGAAAAGAGAGAAACTTAAAAGAATTAGGAAACTAAAGGAAAAAGGGGAAACATAAAGAAAAAGAGAAATGTAAGGAAAAAATTGAATGTCTAACTTAGTAAGGAATCTTGGCTTTAAGAAGTTTCTAATTATGAACTCAACTGAGAATTTAGTAAATTTAATATGTGTAAGGGAATATTGGGACACCAATGAGCGTTTTTAGGAATGCTTTTAGGTGGGTGAGGGAAATAAGAATAATTAAATAATTAATGAAATTAATTTCTGGTGCAACTAGGGGGATGGGTTGTACGAGGGAGGTTTTTTTTCTGATTAATTTAATGGAAAAAAAAATAAAAGGGGAATTTGGGAAATAAATCACTTAAAAACTCTATAAAAAGGGTGGAGGAGGAGGAGGAGGAGTATGGATTTCATCTTTTATGCATAACGTTACACTGCTGAATGTTTTTTTTGACTGAAATTTTCTTGTGGGATTTGAGATACCCAGCTTGGGTAACAAGTGGTAGCTTGATCTTGCAAGGCGAGTTGGTTTCTAGTTATTCTATGGTATAATGTGTGTGGCCCCTTTGCGGCTTGGGGGGATCAGGGGGAAGAAGAGTACCCCTAACGTTGGATGGGAGGTACCGATGAGGTCACATCAGTTGGCAAGCAGAGGTTGGACGGAGCATGCGCGAGACAAAAACTATTGAGAAGTCGTGTTTGGCTAAGGTACGCCCGTTTAATTGTTACTTGCAATGGAATTAAATTTACTCAATATATTTCTATGTGCTCAGTTTAAGATTTCATTTCCATGCATTGTCTTGCACCTGCTTTCCTACGGTATTGTAATCCCCTTGTTTGTTGTTTTCTGAATGGATTTCCTTGGCAAACCCAACCTCAGATTTCAATAACTTATCTGTGTGGGTTTTATTGATTATTATGAAGAGATTGTGCTTTATCTTCCGCCCTTATCCCTAGGTCATCAGTCCATGCCTGAGAAGTCGACTAGGAGCCAAATCGACGGTCATCACTTCGGTGTTTATAGAACTACAGATTTTGATGCCCTTCTTTTCTGTGCATGGATGATGAGCGAAGGATAATTTTATGCCCAACTATCTACCCCTTAATTATATCTGCATTTGATTGATTCATGGTTGAATGATTGTCCTTGCACCTTCTTGTGATTGAGTATCTCTGCGTATTGTTTATCATTTCTCTCTGTGAACAACTTAATAGTCTTTGCATTTTTAATATCACCTCTGCGTTTTTGGATGGCATTTTATTCTCTGTGATTTTAATGACAGTTCCCATCTCTTGATTGTTAAAATCTCAATGTTATTAATATGTGAATGACAACGTTGCGATTTATATATTTCCTTCGTTTTTAGATTTGAATAACAATAAATTTATGCCTTCAATAACAACAAAAATTATACTTGAATGCCTGCATATTTCTTGTGTAAGTGGGGGGTGTATTTACTGTGTAAATGGAAATGATTTTGCTGTGCAAACGGTGGTGTTTCTACTGTGTAAGTGGGGGCGTGTTTACCATGCAAAGGGTAGTGTTTTTTTTGTGATTGGGAGGTGTTTCTATTGTGTAAGTTGGGGGCATATTTACTGTGTAAATGGCAGAGATTTTGTTGTGCATTGGTGGTATTTCCACTGTGTAAGTGTGGAGACATATTTACTGTGTAAATGGTAACAATTTCATCCTTCTACACAAAAAAATTCGCCTAGTTTTTCACTCCGCAATTATCATGTTTTAACTCAACGGTTACCGTTATTTAACTCAACATTTATCACATACTTTGACTCTGCAATTGTTTAATGGATAGACAACAGTCTCTATGTGTTTAGGTTAGACAACATTATCCATGCACTTTTAAATATTGTTGACAACACATCATATAACACCCAGTGCTATCATTATAATCATCAGTGGATAGCTTTTTTATTATGTTAATTCCTGCGTTATTAATTTGGAAAATCCCTTAGTTTTAACCTCATCAATTAATATAATAAGTATTCTATAGACAACAAATTCATACTTTGAATGAGAGTGATTATATACATTTGATTTTCATTGTTGTATGACAACAATTATTCATTAGACCACTAATTCATACAGTAAATATTCAATGGACAACCATCTCATTTTGTTAGACAACGTTCTCATTAATGGATAGCCATAAATTATCTAGATAGAAATATATTTGTCTAATCCCTTACTTGGAAAACAAATTGTATATATTAATCCCTTGCTAATGTCATGTTTTATTGTTATTCCTTTTTATGGGTCAACGCTACAATAGATAATGATTTCTTGTTAATAAACAAAAATTTTTGGTAGATATCCATGTCTTGGTTGAACCATGATTTGCTGGGCGATTCACCCCGTACATACCCAGTGTTATCAATAGGTTTATCTATATATTTATGTTTAGTTTTTCCAATAGACGTATGAGTGAGATTGGTTAATAGACAACGACTATTGTTAGACGATGATTCTGTTGGCAGAGAATTTATTGTTTTGAAATTAATTATCATTACTCTGATTGATTATAGATTGATAGATTAATCTTGTATTAATTATGTAGGATTGTGAGAAATTAGTTTGGAAATAAAAACAAATTCGTAGAATTTAGAATCTTGTTGTATAAAATGCATCGGTAAATTTTTATTGCGTTGAATCTAAAAATGAGATATTAGTACGATTCACATAATGTCTTCGTGGAAGAAATAATTTATTGTCAATAGAAAGTTAGTATAATTCAAATTGGGTCAAGAAGGATTATTTATAGTTAATTCATGATATCTCGTTCCGATGCTAGGGTGTGTTTTTGTTTTTAAAACTTGTCCTGATAATCATTATAGCTTCAAGCTTGAAAACCTGATTGTCCGATCTAATCTGGTGATATCTTGCTAATGAAATACCTGGTGGTTTCTCATTTAAATTGTAACAAATGGTCACCTTGCATACCTGATTGCTTGATTTTTTAGATCTACTTCGTTGTAAGACATCGTATTTTGTGTGTCAGTGCCAATTGGATTTAAGGAACCTTGGATTTTATGTTAGATAGAAGGTTGAAGTTTTTGGTTCCGTGTGGGTTCCTGGCGCACCGGTTGCAATGTGACGACGTGATCCCTTATGACTGGGTGGTTGCGTGCGTTGAGCGATAAGTGCATATGAAACCTGGCTTAGAATCGTGCACCTCCTGAGGTGGTTGTTGATTGTAGTGTTTATGGTGGTGCTTGTTTGATAACCTTTATGGTGACTGTCTCTCGCACGCCGGGAAGGTTCTAGTTACTAGTCGTCGAAGCCGTGGGGTCGGGTTGTTGATGTTGTCCTTCAGCTGGTAGGCATTGTCTTGCTTATGTTGGGCGGGTAATCATTTTAATCTGTCTTTTAATTATCACATGTTTCGTCCAGTTTTCTGATGTGCTAGTGTCTAAGTCGTTGTCACTGTTTCCTGATCTGCGTGCACAATGTTCGTCGACAAGCTGCATTGTTTAAATGTTTTTGTTATTGTTGTCCTGCAAAAAAAAATAATTTTTCTTTTGTGTTGCATCGTATGTAGTTGTAACGTTGAGGTTCGTAACATATGGTATCAGAGGGGGTTCAACCCTGCGACTGTGGATCATCGTGCATTCCACTGCAGTAAACCCTTAAGTATTAACCTAACGCTATTTTAAAAATTTAATGTGTCCATGTGGTGATCTCGAATTGAGGACGCCATAGAGGTTCGCAGCGTGGTGGAGTGGAAGGAGGTGTGATGCCTCCAAAAGTGTCCACTCCCTCGGAGTCTAATCCCAAGAGGAGGAACAAGTCCTGGGGATGGATCCAATTGTTGTCGTGGATGATGATTGCCTGACAAGGTCCTTTCAAGGAATGTTAGAGGCCTTGATCCACTATCTATACTAAGATGAGGCCAGGGCGCCTGTCCCCTGAGGGTCCACAATGCGCCCAGCCAGTACCTTTAGTGTTCACCACGAACTCGAGAAGGTCAACTTTCTCGAGTTCTTGGGTGCCCCAGACGGTGCCGCTGCTGAGGCATGGTTGGAGAATATGGCGAGGTGCCTACACTTGGCCACTATACCTCCAACATGAAGGTCTTCATGGTGGTATTTCAACTAAAGGGGAATACTCTTCTATGACGGAAGATGCTCCTGCCACAATTGAACATGGTTGTTGAAGACGTGTCATGGGAATTGTTCGAGGAACGGTTCCAGGAGAGGTATTTCTGAGGGATTCATTGAGTGTTAGCTCAACAAGTTCAACACCTTGCGACAATTTGGTCGTACGGTGCCCCAGTACGAGGCCCATTTTTGGAGCTGCTTCGGTATGCTCCACACCTTTTATCGAGAAACTTAAGGGAAACAAGTTCATGTTGGCCTCAGTGATAGGATCCAACTTCTATTTTGGGTACTAGGAGTACTAGACCGAAGAAAGTGTGTTGGAATGTGGGGAGCCACATTACCAGCATGACTGCCTAGTGGAGAGGACCTGAGCATATGGATCAATCGGACCTACTACCATAGGATTTTTGGGCAAGTCCCATTAGATACTTGCAGCAGTGAGTAACCTCTAGGAAGAGCACTAGTTGACTGTGCTCGAGACGTCAAGTACCATCGTTAATTAGACCCTTAGTATTTTGATAGATGTTGGTGCTACCGAGAGTTTCATTTCAGGTGAAAAACTAAAAAGGATTAAGATAAAGGCAGTCGAACATGATGAGTTTAGCCTTGTAGAATGGATTCTGGATCCAAACAAAAGGTTGGAGAGAAGGCTACGGGTTGTAGCCTTAACCTGGGAGAGTTGTCACCATGGCCAACTTGTACATCACGATCTTAGGATTTTATGACATCGTGATCAGTATGGACTGGTTGGAATTATATGAGGCGATACTCAATTGTAAGATGAAACAATTGAGCTTGGTTGATGATGAGGGAAAGAGACGCGTGATTGTAGGTCGGAACCAGGGAGTTTCCCTGAGGTTCATCTCTTCCTTGCAGCTACGGAAGAACATGCACAAGGGATGTAAGCTTTATGAGATCCTTGCATTAAACGAGAAGGGAGTAAAAAAAGGTCTAGAACACCTTCCAGTGGTGAGAGAGTTTGTGGACGTCTTCCCTAAGGAGTTACCTATAATACCTCCAGAGGGGGAATTGGAATTTACCATCAACCTAAGACTGGGGGTTGAACTGATAGCAGAACTCCTTATCGGATGTTGACCCCGGAGTTACAGGAGTTGAGAATGAAACTGAAGGAGTTGTTGGACTTGGGACTTATACATCCAAGTGTGTCACCGTGGGGTGCGTCATTTATCTTCATACGAAAGAAGGATGGGTCTTGGAGACTCTGCATTGACTATCATCAATTGAACAAGGCAACGATCAAGAATCAATACATGTTTCCAAGGATTGATGAGTTGTTCGATCAGATGAAAGGCACAATAGTGTTTTCAAAGATTGACTTGAGATCAGGGTATCACCAGCTACAGATCAATGAGGATGACGTCCCTAAGACTTCCTTTAAGACGAGGTTTGGACATTACGAGTTTATTGTTTTACCTTTTGGACTGACAAATGCCCCTGGTGTATTTATGAGTTTGATGAACGGGGTGTTCCGCGACTACTTGGACCAGTTCGCCCAAGTATTCCTTGACGACATTTTGATTTACTCTCGGACAATGGATGAGCATGATGAGCACTTGCGCTTGGTACTACAGTGTCTGCGAGAGAACAAATTGTATGGGAAATTGTCTAAATGCTCGTTTTATCAATCAAAGATTCATTACTTAGGGCATGTCATCTCTGACGAAGGTATCGTCGTGGATCCAACAAAGGTTGAGGCTATTATGGAATGGCCTGCGCTGGAAAATGTCCCAAAAGTGTGTAGCTTCATGCGTTTAGCGGGATATTATCGATGGTTTGTCAAAGGTTTTTCGAAGATAGAGAATCCGATTACAAAATTATAGAAGAAGAACAAGAAGTTTGTTGGGACCGACTAATGCGCGGAGGCATTTCAGAGGCTCAAGGACTTGTTGACAACAACACCAATACTGAAGGTCCTTGACATGGACGTGGACTTCTTGGTATGCTCTGACGCGTCCAAGGAAGGCTTAGGTGAAATCTTGATGTAAGACGGTCGAGTGATCACTTACATCTCGGGAAAGTTGAGAAGGCATGAGGAGAACTATGCAACGCACAATTTGGAGTTGTTAGACTTTGTTTATGCCTTGAGAGTTTGGATACACTACCTTGCTGGATGGAAATTCGAACTAAAAATGGATCACTGCGAACTACAACACATCTTTACGCAAATCGACTTGAACACGCGACAACGACGTTGGTCGGAATTGCTTAGCAAGTACAATTTCGAGATTACTTACATAAAGGGAACAATGAATAGAGGGGTTGATGCATTGATTTAGAGACCACACATATTTTCAGTGATGCCTCTTCAGACGAATCTACGTGAAAAGATTATAACTTTATAGCACGACGATGACTAGTACAAAGAGGTTAAGTATTTTATCATACATAACACAATGATGGTACCAATATTGAAGGATTTACGTTGACGACGACAGATTATTGAGATTTAAAAATTGAATGTATGTACCTCCGAACGACGAGTTGAGGAGTTTGATCGTAAACATGGTTCACCCAGGAGTCACAAAGATGAGGGCAGACTTTACACCCTTATTCTTTTGGAAAGGAATGAAGGTAGACATAGTCAACTATGTGGCAAGATGTCTAGAATGTTAGCAGGTGAAGGATGAACATAGACATCCAGTAGGATTACTACATCCACACGCTATTCCGAAGTCGAAATAGGAGGTCATTTCGATGGATTTCATTATTGGACTGGCACTGACGGCAAGGAGACATGACTCGATATTTTGTGGTAGTCGACACTCTGACGAAGATTTCTCATTCTATTCCTATGTGTACGACGTATCAACCACCTAACATAGCTAGAGTTTTCATCAGTGAAATTGTGAGGCTGCATGGCGTACCTAAGAGGATTATATTCGATCGAGGATCGATGTTTATTGGACGATTTTGGACTAGTTTCCAAGAGGCCTTGGGAACCCAACTTAACCTTAGTACTGCGTACCACCTGGAGACAGACGGGCAGACTGAACGAACAAACCAAATCTCAGAAGACATGTTGCGCATGTACGTGATGGACCAACAAAAGCGTTGGGAATAATTCTAGCCATTGGTAGAATTCGCATATAACAATAGTTACCAAAGCACCATTAAGATGGCACCTTTTGAGTTTCTTTATGGACGACCGTGTCAGACACCTTTGAGTTGGGATCGGCTTGAGGATAGGGTCTTAGTGGGACCAAAAGCGATCCAAGAAATGGAAGATCAAATGCAAACAATAAGACAAAGGATCAAGGAAGTGCATGATCAACAAAAGAGTTATGTCGGTGCACACTGTGTCGACCGTAGTTACGAAGTTGGTGATCGAGTCCTCTTGTGGGTGAAACTGCATAAGAGTTCGATCAAGTTTGGAAAGGGTGCTAAACTCACTCCTAGGTTTGTGGGACCTTTCGAGATTGTGAAAAAGAAGGGGCCCATGGCCTATCGACTAGCCTTGCCTGATTCTTTGAGGCGTATGCACGATGTTTTTCACGTATCTGTTTTGAGACATTATATTACTGATCCTACACATGCTATTGACATGAGTTCTTTGCAACTATCTGACGAGGGTGTGCTCACAACTGAGCTAATTCACATCCTGGACCATCGCATTCGACAACTACGACATTGAACAGTAGATCAGGTCAAGGTCCAGTGGGAGAACTATAGTCCACACTCAACGACCTGGGAGGATGCATATGATATGCGCCAACATTTTCCATTTGTGTTTGATAGATAGACTTGTGATACTGTGATGCGCTTTATTTCAACACTTATGTACTGTGAAACTTCGGGACGAAGTTTAGACCAAGAGGGGGTGTATGTAACATCCCACTCTTGCGTGCACTAAGAGCACTTATTCTTTGAGGACACTTGCTTGCAAGTGATCCATATTATTATACTAGTGGCCGTTTGATTATGATTACAAGGCATTATGGATATGATGATATGTTATTTTGTTGTATTGACACAAATAGGTGTTATTGACTCGGTTCTCCTGAGTGTGAAGGACTTTGGACCTCGAGGATGCAGAGGCATCGATGAAACCACTTGGACTCTAGATCGAGTCAGGGAGTGGAATATTAGGGTTTGATTGTTGTTGATATGACATATGTACATATGATTAGATGTTATTATGATTGATTATTATTACTGACATGATTAGTTGATGATGCAGGCTGACAATAGCTTGTCGACCAGACTCACCTGTGGAGTAGAGGGGTCATGCACGAAAACCAGAGACTTTGAGGGATAGGTGTGGAAAACAACCCTGCCACAACCTACTAGCACTCCTGTCATGGCTCAAACTGTAGGTTAACAACTACCTAGTTCGAGAAGATCCACGATGCCGTGAGGGCAGACTGCGACAGTCGTTCACGATGATTCTAAGGGGTGCGCAATAAGGCATGGGCCTTATTCCTTAGAGGCCCTTAGTCTCCCACAAGATCACCTAGAAGAGCATTGACTCCAGGGGTTTTTGATGTCTACCAAGTCAGTCAAGAGGCGAGTGGAACCCTTGGAGCACGTAGTGCGTCCTGAATGGCACATCGTGCAAGGAAAATGGAAAGATACGAGTGGCACCCTTGGTGCACGTAGTGCGTCTTGAAGCGCATGTCGCACAAGGAAAACAAAAAGATGTGAGTGGGACCCTTGGAGCACGTAGTGCGTCTTGAAGGGCGCATTGCGCAAGGAAAATGAAAAAGGCAAGTGGCACCCTTGGAGCACCTAGTGCATCCTGAAGGGCATGTCGCGATTTCAACGGGTAAGTGAATAAACCTAGTCGACCTTAAATCGAATGATGTGATAAGTAAGTTTTAAAAACAAATTCCCTATAAAAATGTCGCCCAACCTAGTGAAATTAAAATGTAGGTCTAAGTAACACACGTGGTAAAAAATAATAATCATAATTAAACATGTAACAAGAAGGGGGTAAGAAATTCCATTAACTTATTAAAATCAAATTATAATGGGAGATTAAAATTTTAAAAAGGGAAATGATTGTTTTATCTACATATGCTAATTTAATTTTTAAATAAAAAAGAAAAAGAGGTAAATGGTTGTTTTCTACACTTGTTAAATTGAGTTTTAGTTAAAAAGGGAAAAGAGGGAAACTTAAAAGAATTAGGAAACTAAAGG
>WSFP011455118.1:0-19379 GCA_009831015.1 Picea engelmannii
ATGCCTTCGGCTATCATTGAGAACCTCGATCTCGAAAAACCTTCATTTAGGCCCTCAAAATGGCCCCGGAAGTTAAAACCTGCTGAAAATAGTAAATTGCCAAAATGGCCAGAAAACCGTTTTGAACCATTTGGAAAAGATGGGTGGCCCCCGATATCCACCTGGATCACTCCGTCACCAAAGGTTGTGTGAGTATTAAAACCCTATGGTCCAATCCATTGAATAGTCTCTTGAGCTTGTTGTGAAGGGGCCTCTATTCCTTCATTGGAACTTTCAATTGAATTTGATTTTGTTGTAATCCATGGATCAACACTAGTGAAAACAATATTTTATCTCACTTGAACTTTTATGGAAGGCTCTTGAGACTTGAAGGACCATGCATTTTCATAAAATATAACATCTCGATCTATAGTGGTATCCCTTGGTAAGCCTTGAAGGTCTCATTGTAACTAACAAAAATACCTTTTATGTTAGAGGGTTCAAATTTAGTTCTATTCTTATTAGACAAATGAATATAACTATGAGAACCATAGACATAAACTTGTGATCCTTGGGGACTAGTAAAGGATTCTTTTGGTGTCATGCCCTTCAATGTCCTATGAGGGCACTTGTTCAAAGTACATACAGTTGTACTGCATGCCTCTACCAAAAGACACATTGACAAATCCATGTTATGGATCTTTGTTTGGTTATATTTTTGATGGATTGATTCTTCCCCTTTGTAACCCCATTATATTGTGAGTTGTAAGGCACTGTTAACTCTCTTGATCTCCACTTTTTTGCAAAATGCATCAAAGTGCTTGGAGTTCTAATTCAATGTCAAATCTCAACACTTTAATTTCCTTGCATGTTGGCTTCTCAACTAAGGTGGTGAACTCTTGAAACTTAGAGACTCTTGATCCCCACTTCTCTACAAAGTGCATTTAAGCACTTCCCTGCATGTTTCTTAACCAAGGTGGTGAACTATTGAAACTTAGAGATGACTTTGTCTTAGTCTTCATAAAGTAAATCTAGGATTTGTTTGAGAAATCATTCATGAAAGAAACACAACACAAGCCACTTGTCAAAAACATTGAAGACATAGATCAACATATATGTGAATGAATTAGATCAATAATATCTCTTAATTTGTGTTCGGTCAAGTAGTGTTGGCATGTTGGTCAAGTGCTCAACTTTTGCATGCTCATGTCTTCTTGATCTTGAAGTTTGGAAATCCTTGTACAATGTTTGTTAAGAGAAGGAATGATCCATGGTGCATTTGATCCAATCACTTGTGTCATAATTTACACAAATTGTTGTTGTCATGAACTAAAGCACCACACTTCATTGGATCAACAAGTCACATTTCTATGTGCCACCTTATCACACCCCTTTAGCCAAAACTTGACCATGCTTATGGTTGTGAACTTTGATAATAACTAGTCGATTCTCCAACTCAGGGATGCACCTAAGGTCTATTATGGATGAAATTGAAAGAAGATTCTTAGTCATCAACTAACTCAATAACATCACCTAATGGCATGCAAAAAGATATTCCAGTCTATTTATGAGGTACATGGCATCATCATCCAAGTCCCCCTGTATGCCAATGTTTGGTGCTTGAATTTTGTTGAAGCCTTCTTGTTGAATTTCATGTATCTTGTTGGTCCATTGTCCATATACTATATATTAGAGATGGTGTTAGAGGAAAAGCACAAACCAATGGAGAAAGTTGTATTAAACTTGGATTCTAACTCACCAGTGGAGTGGAAACTATTTCATTACTTGCAAAATGTGTTTGTTGTTATTTGTTGTACTTAGCCTTCTTGGGACGTTGAGATGCATAGTGGTCCATCTTGTGGAGATTCAAACACTTTACATGACTTGATTCTTTCTTCACCTCATCTGAAGAACTTGAATCTTCCTTTGTTTGACCCTTCTCTGGTCCTCATTTATTACCTCCTCTCCTTGCCTTCTTGACGAGGGCTAGGTTTTGGGTCTCATCCACTTTCACTGAAATTGTATCTTTTCTTGTCTTCTCTTTGACAAAGTCATTCTAGATCTTTTCAAAGGTGGGCATCTTCTCATGAGAATAGACACATGAACAGAATATTCCCAAGGTGAAGAGAACCTATTTAGAGCTATGGGCACTTTCTCCTCATCTTTGACCGTCATCTAGATAGTAGTTCACTAATCTTCCAACTCCTTAGAATCTCTTGTAAGAAATAAGCACCATGATAGAGTTATCAAAGCATCCTACATATCATTGGACAAATTATTTTACATAATCCGAGGAATCAAGTGGTCCTTCATAGATTCAAGAATGATTCTTTCTGCTTTGGTCGACTTCTTGTTGTGTTTGGAAAATTTCCCGAGATTAATAGGGTCTGTAACCTTCGCCTTGATAAAAATCCAAAGTTCAAATTCCTCCAACAACATCTATAGTGTGCACTTGCAAGGTGTAAAGTTGGAAGCACCCTCTAATATACCACACTTTGAGACCAAATTAGTAACTCTATAGCTTTTGAATACACTAAAAACAAATAAATCAATTGGAAATAAAACAAATCAACAACTTATCAAAGGTGCAAATTGCTTCACTCAAGGATAAACAACACTCCAATTGTCAGAGTTTCATGGGCATCTCACCCACAAATACTTCATTGGTCTTGTGCCTATCTCAAGATTGGTTTTGCTTTAATCACTAAAGATAATGCATCACACCCACTAAAATCTTCTAACAACTTCTTTTCATAGTGAGCAACCCACTTCATACATGGATCCTAGAAGATTTAGATGGACAACTTTGATGCCATGCTAAATTTTCTTGACATGTTAAACATATTTGCACTCCTAAAACAATACCTTACTATGAAAAATGATTAAACTATCAAAACACCAATTGAAGGAACATTAGATTTACAAACACACAATTTAGAAAATTAGGAAAACTAGAATTTGAAATACTCAATTACCACTCTTTAATACTTTGAAGAGAAATCATTACAAAGTGGTATGTGTTGAGGGGTCCTAAATCCCTTTGACTCAGCAATAGGAACCAAACCCGCCATTGAGGCCCAATTAGACTTCGCAACATTTAATGGTGGAATGGTTCTCTATATCTTTCGATCCGGTCGATTTATCGATGTGATTTATGTAGTGATTGACATGATATCTTCTTGTGAAATTTCTTCCTTTAGTTTAAGCGTTCTCTTTTGTATTTTCTCTTATTAGATGGGTCTGATTAGAAGATGGATGTTGGTATAAACCAACTGATAAAAAAAGGGGGGGTTTTCTTAACTACTGAAGAATGCTAAGCTTGGGATAACCCTAGTGCTCAAGCATGCAGACAAAGATATTCACACCTGTGACACACCTAGTACTAATACATCAACTTGCTAGTATTTCAATTATTGAATGAGATATGATTATCGAAAGAAAACATACATGCAATAAAATGATGGCAAGAAAAATAGTTTCCTTAGCTCTAGCATTAATCACACATTAACACAACGATTTAGTTTCATCATTAGAGACAATAACTATAAAAAATATTGAAACAACTAACTTATCAATAGATTCATAAACTCTTACTCATTACAACGTCCATTCATGAAATAAAGTTGGAAGTAATTCCTCCTCAAATCCAATCACACACGCCTTTGATAAAAAAAATAGAAGTTGTCTCTAGTCCTAAACATGACTTTTCAATTAAGGTAGTTCAAAATAGGTCTTTACAATTCCAAAAATGAGGGTCTTTGCAAAAACCATCGACCACTACTAAAAGTTCAATCCTCTTATTTATAACGGATCATTAACTAAAAATAGCTATAAAAAGTGCAAGCTAAGTAAAACAAAACATCACCACATGGCGTTTCCATCTCTCTGTTTTCTAAGAATCATCAAACAGTTTCACTAAAGTGGATGACTCTTCTCATACTATGACCATTTGATGAAGACTTCCTTGCACGTGTTGGCATACGACAATCTATGTTGGTCCATCAGAGCCGAAATGATTTCTTTTACTTCTATTGCCCTGCCCTATACTTGACTATTTTGACACTTAACTGCTGCAATATTGCTAGAGCCTTAATCGGGTGCTCCATGAACTGCTGTACTTGACCTGACGCCATGCTCACCACCTTTTCTATCTCTGCAGTCCATGCCAAGACATGTTCTGCATGTTGTTTGACTATGTCATGCAAGTCGACAAAGTCCTCGGGTGAGCCGAATTTTGGGAGGCTGATGTCTTTCATCTCCCGATTAATATTTACCCAACTGCTTTCGTAATCGACCCATTTTTCCTGAATCTCCCACTTAGGTTCCTAGGCCATTTTCACCTAGTATTCAACTGCTTTCCTGATCCGATCTCTGCTGCTGTCCCTCAGCACCCGAATGCCGTTCTCTTTGGCATCTCGACCCTTTTGAACCACGTTGATGTAATCGATTCTTTCCACTGCTTGGTGAGCCTTCTCATACCATCTTTCCACGTCCTTTCAGGTCACTAGCGCCATAAGGGTGTCTTCTTGGAAGTTGGCTATCATTGCAATGAAAAGGTGCCGTTCATTCATGAATTTGTCATAGGCGTCTTGGAACTCACTTCTCAAAAACACCATGGCTTGTGTGGAGTCCTGATAGTATTTTTCCAAATGGCGCAAGTGATCAAACTCCTTTAGCGCAGTGACCAACTCCTTTTCATCTCTTCTTGCTTTGTCCAAGGTGGCATCTGTGATAGCCATCCCTGTGCCAATAAGTTCAGACATTTTGGCGTGCTCTGTGCTGATCAATTTGTCCTTTGTGGTGATGAGAATCGAACTATCCAATGTAAGCCTCCTCTTCTTAGTGGTTCTCTTCATGATGAATTTACTCTTTTGATCATAGGTGATTGCTTGTATATCGGTGACCTCATCAATAGGTTTGGAGATTTGTTGTTCTCCCCAAGTTAGAGTATTTCCTAGGCTCCTGACTGTGTATATCTGTTCTAGGATGGGTTTCCAAACCTCTTCCATATGTCCTGATGGCTCTACTTCCGTTTGTTTCTCATCGAATAGTAAGGTATCAACCAAAATTAAGGAACCATGGGCAGGTTCGGTACTTACTTGGCAATCAAATGTTGAAATGTCGATTTATTGTTGTGGAATTTATTCTTTCTGTCTGCTTGATCCTAGCTCATCCCTAGGGCTGTCCATTGGGGTTCCCGATACGTCGAGTAGCTCAGTGTCTAAGGCTCTTTCGACCTCATTCCCGCTCTGCAGAAGGCTTTGAACTAGAGCATCAGAACCCGGGGTAGATTCTCCCTCAGGTTCTTTCTCCTCTATAATATGCATTGGCGTCACTAGGGACACCTCCTAACTCTCCTAATCATCATAGATGGTTATCAAGTCAAACAAGGGATTTGGTACACTTGTTCTTTCTGATGTCCTCGCTATCTCAGGTTGGGTCAAAATTTCCCCTGGTGATCTGATCTGTGGTGGTGGAACTTCAGGGTTTTCTAACCTAGTGATTTCTTCAAGTTGCATTGGCTCTAGGCCACTTGGCTCTCCTCGGCTTTCGATTGGGTCATCGATGGGAATCCTCGTCATTTCTATCGGATAAGGGTCATTTTACAATTTATCAATGATTCAGTGTGCCCCTTCTAGCAAGAGTAATCCCCTTCTCTATGCCTCTGTGGTCTTTGTCACTCTGATTTCTTCCCTAGCTCTGAGGGCATCTTGAGTCGACTGCTCTATTGTCTCCACCTATTCATCCATGCTCATGGCCTTGAACCTTGTCATATTTGGGTTGGCCATTCTCTTTACTACCTCATCCTAGTATTGGGTGCACTCTATGAAAAACTCATCCTTAAACTTATCATGAGTGTATGTCCAACAAGATGATACCTGTGAAGCCTGTTGGAGGACAAGGCCTTTAGGGTTTTGCTTGTGGAATCAGCCTGTCGGGAACCTGAATTCAAGTTGGCTCAACTCTTCTTATTTGGCTTGAGCAACGTCCTTTACTAGATAAAACCCTGCATGGAAACTGTAGGGTATAAAATCCCGCTTCTTGTCCTTGACTAATGTGGCGTTATATCCCTGCAGGATAGTCTGATAGAAAATTTCTCCCACAATGAGCCAGTCTGGGACATGAGCGGGTAGTAGATGTGGCGCTTTGGTGGCCTTGAACACTCTGATATAGGTTGAGTGTTCATCCAAATACCAGTGGCCCACTTTCGCTACCATTTTCTTGGCTACTGCAGATAATCTTGGGAATTCCCTTTTGAATATAATAAAATGAACATGAGCGATGAATTCATCGCAGATGAGTGTGCAGGATTTTTTGTACCTGTTATCTGAGAGTATGCTGAAATAAATGTGAACAGGGAGCTCTGCCACATGCCAAATTAGATTCATTTTGATGAAGACATTTCTCGCACAGATGACATTGAGCAGGTACGAGGCCATGTGTAAAGCAGGTGTTTCCCCTTCTTTCGGTGCCTGAGCCTGTTGTACATAGGTTCTCAATTGTTTGGAAATTATTTCTCCCCAGTTGAAGCTGCTCCCAGAGATCGCTATTGTGTATGCCAAGGGAATCCATGCTTTCAAAAACTTGGAGCAGTCCTTTTCTCCATATAATCAGAAGATGAGAGCCATCAAATAGATGTATGGATCCCTCAAGTTAACTGTCCCATACCAACCATTGCTCCGGTTGGTAAAATTCTTGTCCTCTTTCTACCATGAGGCCATCAACTGGCTGGTGTCATGGAATTCATAGAACTTCACCACAAAGTCTGTGTTTAGCTTCTCCTCTGGGTCTCTGAGTTTGTAGTACTTCTGGACCTTTGTTGGGAGGAAAAATCCGACACACCCACCATTCTCATCATTTATCAAGCACTTCTGCCCGTCTGTATGGTCAATTAGCCATTTCATAACCTTTATGTAAGGGAAAACCGGGGTTTTGTTGGCTACCATGTGTAAATGTGACCGTTGGATGTTCTGGTACACGTGGTCATCGAGCACCGTTATGTCTGGGTCGCTGTGTGGGATACACTCCGAGTATTCTTCCCGGCTCATTCTGTTGAAAAATTCCCCCCACTGTGGGAGCATTACTTTGGATCTGATGCTTGCCTTTGTATCACTGAAGATCAGAGGTTGGACACAGGCTTTCTTATTTGATGTTTTAATGACAAGCTTCACCCTGGGAGAGTACTCCAACTACCTCGCGGTCCCCGGAGAAGAACCTTCACCTGTTTCATCTTCTTTTAGCTTGGGTGCTCTCGATGAGCATCTGGTGGTTGGATTTCTCGTCGACATCTTACCTGCAGCTAGAACATAGTTAGAAACCATGTAAGAGATCAGATATATATATATAAACCATGTAAGAGATCAGATATATATATATATAAACCATGACCAAAGAATTGACAAACTTGAACACATACCTCTGTAGATTTTTTAACTTGGTTTTGATAATCTGAGGATCAACACATTCTCAAGACACTTGCTTTGCTTCTTCAGATTCTCTGGAATTCAAACTTGTGCGCATAATGAATTTTTTCAAAACCGTTCTAGATATTTAAACAGGGATGAACTTACCTTGTCACATTAGCCATTCAATTCGGGTTATGAGTGTAGTTTCATCAAATCTGCCACCATATCTTCAAATATGTTTAAAATTAAATTGGATCATGGGTTGATGGCATGGACACATGTTGTAACATGGCCTATCGACAATTTCAAATTGTTTTTGTTCAATCAGCGCATGGGGTAGAAACAAATACGGTATTAAGAATTAACTAGTATATTAAATGTCCAAATCTGATTGTATCTTATGCCGCAAACATCCCATCGTTTCGCTAGTCCAGTTGGTGAGTCAGGGGTCAGGATTATGCTTCGAACACTTTTCGTTGATAACTTCTTGCAAAAGCTCCGACATCGATCGATCTTTCCATACAGAGCTGATGTGGTGAGGCTGACCTAGAGGGGTGACTAGGACACAAGAATCGTTAAGACGACTCTAGATGAAACCAAGCTGTACGACACCCTTACGTGATAAAGACAAGTGGCACTTGAGATAGACGTCTTGATTTATTCGTGTTAATCCTATCTTATCTTACTGCCGTTGAAAAGTATCAAGGATTGACAATCGACGATAAACCTACCCAAGTGCTCCTCGATCAACTCTCACGAAAAAGTCCCCATGCCGAAAGTGTATTGGGGATCGATGATTGTCGATATGCTTGTCGTAGACAAAACGATTGTCTTAACATTTCATTTATTTCCCCGACCTTGATAAAGCATATTAGTCATCGACTATCATTGATTTTTTTTATGACTTTTGTCAATGTCTATCCTTCCCATATTTTGCCGATATCGAAGGGGATCGGATATCTCCTGGGCTTTCGTGGTGAATAACTTACGCAAAACAACTCTGCCTTCTGTCGATGCCAATGGGGCATCGTCGGTCGAAGATTAGTGAAACTGTGTGGCCACTTTACCTTCTTGCATATTTTCCGACACCGAACACAAGTGCGTTAGTCACAATGTTAATTTCCGATTCTTAATTGGAATGTCAAGTTCTTTTAGACACAAAGTTTCTTTTAACAAGTTAAAACACATCCGATTTGATCAATAAGAGTCATGAAAACAAAACAAAATAAACCACTCCCAAAGTGAAATCGATTTAGATGGTAAAAGAAAACAAGTGGTACCCAAAAAGGGATAAAATTTCGTAAGGCTTTTAGGGTGTGCTGAGCACTCAACAAATGACAATTTACTCGGTGAAAGTAGAATCTCTGTTCCTTCCCCAGGCTTAGCTGATGCAGAAGCTGGTCGAGAATATAACTAGTTTTGTTTTTTTATCAGAGCCTCTTCTATCCTTGCATTTAGAATTCCTCCGGTTCGTGAATTCGGGCCTGCCTATGGGGTTTCAACCTTTATTCCACCTTCGTTCCTTTTGACCATGAACCGTGCCTCCTTGTAACAAGAACCGAGTCAATCATTCACTGGCACTAGACCCTTTAGCTATCATCATTCACTTGCTGTGGTGTCGCTCCACTACCAGCGAGCGTCCATAGCCCCGACGAAGTCACCTCGACGTCACAGACCTTGCTCCACTACCAGCGAGCGTTCATAGCCCCAACAGAGTTATCTGCATACCCTCTCCTACTTTGCACTCATTTGATACAATTGATTTATTTTTGGCAGAGATGCCCTGAGCGAGTGGGAGAGGAGGAGGTCTGTTATCTGGAAGATGAGATAGTTAATGTGAAATTTTTGCTAGCTCTATCTTGAGGTACATGTGGTCCTCTCCAACTTACCATCTTTCCCTTTAGTTTTTACCAGACCACCAGGTGGACACTTCATCACTTTCCAAGGGTGTTTATTTGCAAAGGTTAGATACATCACTCCTTTAAGACAACAACAATTTTCCCAGTATTTCTTGTGTTGCATGTAAGCATGAGTCAGAAACATAGTTTGCTACACCTTATTGGGTAAGGCCCACAAATGCCTTGCGGAACACAACTTTATTGCACAAAAAATACTAAACAAAAGAAAACAAAAATAAAGGACTCCGCAATCGGCCTGCCTAACACCTACAAAATAAAATAACATGAACACACACATTTTTTTTTAACAGAAATATTGTTTCAGGGCTTGGCCATTCACTGGGAGGGCGTCAAATTCCCCCCTCATATTTTGCAATCGATATGTGCCTACCCCAAGTTTCTCTGCTACCTGGAAACGTCTGAGCCATAGATTATGAAACTTTGAATGCCTTCTCTTTGGTTCATTTTCTCTATCCCATTTCAGGACTAAGTCTCCTACTTCAAAATTCTTCTCTATGGCCTTATGCTTGTCAAACCACCTTTTAACTATCTACTGATGAGCGATGAAATTTGATTTTTCTTTCTCCCTTTCTTCTTCCAACATGAGGAGAGTATCAATTCTTTTTTGAATAACTGATGAGGGTTTTCCTCTAGAACCCTGAGCAAGCTGAAGAGATGAAATATATAGCCCGTTTGGAATAATGGCTTCTTGTCCGTATACCATAAAGTATGGGGATTTATTTATAGCTTCCTTGGTTGTTACTCTATCGGCCCATAAGGCATTATGAAGTGAACTATGTGAATTCCTCTGATTGTCTGCAACTGTTTTCTTCAATATCCTTACTAGGTTCTTATTGGTTGATTCTGCTACTCCATTCGCCCGTGGATAGTAGTTTGCATAGTATCTGATAATGATTCCTTTGTCTAGAGAAAACTATGTTAACAGGGTGGAAGAGAAGTAAGCGACATTATCAAACATAAGAATGAAATACATACCGAACCTTGTGATTAGCTATTGTTCTATGAATTGAATCACCACCTTTTCATTTACATGAGTCAGAGGGATGGCCTCTACCCATTTCATGAAATAGTTCATAGCAATCAATATGTGTCTATGTTGTTTTGAATAACTCGGTGTGATTTATCCTATGACATCTACCCCCATTGCTCGAATGGTATGGATATGGCCATTGGTTGGAGTGGGACAACTTCTCTCTTTTCCCTCCCCATGCTTCTTTGACAAGTTTTACAGTTTCTAGCGTATGTATGAGAGTCCCTAAACAGAGTAGGCCAGTAATAATTGGATTTCAGTATCTTGTGAGTGGTGGTATTCCTGCAAAGTGTCTACATGTAGTACCATCATGGAGCTCCTTCATAACCTTGTCTGCATTCTCATGTTTGAGACATCTCAAAAGTACCCCATCATAATTCATGTGGAAGAGCACCGAATTTATGAGGTGATATTGTGCCAATTTTAGTCTAAGAGCTCTCCTTTCCTTAGGGTTTAGATTTTCTGGGCAAGTCCCGTGATGTAGGAGATAAGTGATTTTCCCATACCAATACTCCTACCCTGGGGGGACATATAAATCTTCACTACACCATAACACCAATTCATTATCCCACCCAGAGTCTTCATTTACTCGGTCTTGGGCTTCATCAGCCAGTCTACACAATCCCTGCCCCCTAACCAGTTTGGAAGGTTTAATATCTAGATCAAATTCTTGGACAAATGCCATCCAGTTTCCTCTTCTTTCCCCCATATCCTGTTGAGTGAATAGGGATTAGACTGCAGGATGTGACACAATGACTTTGGTGTGATTTTTTAGGTTGTAAGATCTAAAATGTTTTACTGCTTTGTACACCACATAAGCTTGTTTGTCTATAGCAGGGTAATTTAGCTCAGCCCCTTGGAGGTTAGTGCTCATAAATGATACCGATGACTCATTGTTGTCATCATCCTTCTGAGTCAATACTACAACTAACGATTGGTCGGATGTAAAATTATAGAGAAAAAAATATTTTCTAAATTCAAGACTTCGCAACACTGAAGCTTGAGATATTACAGTCTTAATATTGGTGAAAGAACTTTTTTGTTCCTCATCCCAGTTAAATTCAACATCTTTGTAGATCATTTTTTGTAAGGGTTTGATAGTTTCAACGAAATTGGGGGTGAACTTCCTCACAAAATTGATTTTCTCAAAGAAGGATTGCATAGAATTTTTTTTGTGGGGTAAGGGAAGTTGAGCTATTGCCTTAATTCATTATGGGTCTATGCAAATTACTTCTTGAGATATAATATGACCTAGTAGTTTCCCTTCCTCGAAACCAAAGATAGTTTTCTTAGGGTTTAAAGATATACCATATTTCCCACACCTTTCGAAAATCTGGGTTAGAGGTTGGGTCTGATCTTCTTTTTTCTTTGAATACATAGTCACGTCGTCCAAATAAACTACTACACATTTGCTGATTAGTCCCCGAAAAACCACATCCATGGCCCTTTGGAAGGTTTCCCCTACATTAATTAACCCAAAGGGAATGCATTTATAAGCAAAGGTCCTCCACTTGGTTCAGAAGGTAGTTTTCAATCGGTCTTCCTCTGAAACTAGAACTTGGTTGTAACCTGAAAAATCGTCTAGTAGGGAGAAAATATCAGAACTAGACATAGTCTGCAAGAGTTGTTCCATTTATGGGACTGGGTAGTTGTTCTTTTTTGATGCTCTATTGAGGTTTTTGAAATCCACACACAAGCGGATCTCACCAGACTTTTTCCTGTCATGAACCAAATTTGCTACCTAGACAGAGTGTCTAACTTGAAAGATAATTTTAGCATCTAGTAATTTGTTTAACTTCTGACACATGAGGGGTTCCAGAGATGGGTGGTACTTCTAGAGCTTATGTTGGAAGGGTTTTACTCTGGGTTTTAATGAGATTGTGTGTTGAATGATGTGAGTGTCATAAGTCTTCTTATCTCGGTAGGACCATGCAAAAACATCTTGATATTCTTTGAAAAGTTTGAGATAGGCTTTCCTTTCTTCTTTAGATACTGTCTTGCCAAGATTTATGTTCTTAGGGTTCTCCAGGGTTCCTATATTTATAGTCTCATACATGGGACATGAGCTTCCTATCTTTGTGTTTGTTGAACCTTTAAATATTTCCCTTAAGTCAAAGAGGTTCTCCAAATTGGATACCCCTTTCGGTATTGTGTGAAACCTTGGTTTGTCAGTTGAGTGATCTGTTTCACCTCTTTTTTCATGGAGATCAGTTTCTACTAGTTGCTCTTGGAATACTTCATCGTCAATAGCTAGGTCTTTAAAATTTTCCTGATTTTTTAAGAAGTTTATGATCTCTTCATTTCCTTCAAAGGCCTTCCAATTAGAAATATTGTTGGGCATCGATGGTTTGTAGAGCAGTTCCACAGTGAACCGAGAGGCTTCATAGTCTTTTAAAGAAGATAGCCTCAAGGCAACAATGGCCAGGGAATCATCAAGAGTATTCTTTGTTCTGGGGATAACTGTAATGTTGAAGGCTTCAAAATGTTATATTACCCTGTGCACTTCCTATTGATAATTCCTCAGGTGGGGAGAGTTGCAATGTATAGTATTCCTTACTTCCCTAACGATAATTTCAGAGTCTCTGAAAATCTTAAGTTCTTTAATGTTTAAGTCTATGTATTTCTTTATCCCTTGCACTAAAGCTTCATACTTGGAAGTGTTATTAGTGCATTCAAATTCTAGTATGTAGGACAAGAAATTTTGTTTCCCCTTCAGATTAATGAGGATAAATCCCACTCCTTACCCTTCTTGCGACTTAGATCCATCAAAGTACAAGGTCCAAATTTTTGAGCAAAAATCATCAGCTTGTCCATGCCTGCTAACTTCCTCCTCTCCCCTTATTTTTTTTGGGGTTTCCAACAGAGGTTCTTGACAGAAGAGTGTTCCTTCCGCCGTTACTAGTAAATTTACTTGAAAATTCATTTTAGAGTTCTAAGTAAGAGGTACATTAGATGAGAGGGGGAATAAATTTTCGAAATTAGAATCGCAGGAGTAGTTTCCTAGCATGGGGAAATATGCCGACGAGGGTTCGTTGAAGGCCTCCAAGTCGGTGATAGTATGTTTGAGATACATTTCCCTATCGATCCTAATCATGTTTGCATGTTTTTTTAATGACAACCAAAGGTGATCCCAATCTGTGCTAAAGTATCCATTCAACTTTTCGGACCAATCTCGACTAAGTAGTAGTCCATAAGATTTTGTGATGCAACACCCCTACCTCAGCAGGGTCTACGTGACCTCCCAATCTTTGGATATTCCTATTTCCTTGAGCCGAAGTGGCTCTTTAGTTCCCACTGGAATCTTCAATGCATTCAAAACCACAGGTCCTTATAGAATTTATTCCCACGCGAGTAAGCACTAGGCGCGAACCCCTACTCCATGTGACCATCGGCGTGACCATTGCCTTAACTTGAAAAGGTGTTTTGGATTTCACGACTTCGCGATTTCTATTGTGAGTCCCCTCGACTCCTTCGATTCTTGAAACCACGAAATGGGCTATCAGTCCACTAGCTCCTCTCTTATGGCTCAATCATATGACCTCCAGTCAAGTCATGGGGCCTCACTTCCAAGCGTGTCGGGATTTCGTGTATCGGGGATTCCCGAAAACAACTTCCTCCACACTTTTGAATTTCAAAATGCCAAAAACTATAATCTCCAATAAACGACTCTCATTGATCCATATCTAACAACTGCTAATCCTCCCGACATTGCGAGTGTTGAAAGAAACTCGGTCTTAACCTCCCTCTGATCCACTGGATCCAATGGTCCATGGAAAATTGATGTTTCTCCCTTTGAGAAACTCAACCGTCCGTTCAAGTTCTCAAATATTTCTGGCCAAATAACTTGGCATTCTTCCTCTTGAGCTTGGTTTTTACGAGGTGACTTCGACCCTCGTCTGTCCTTTGAAATTTCCAAGACTCTATCCCTCCTGATCTTGAATCTTCCTGCAAACTCAAAGATTCTAAAGGACTCTTGCACGCACCCCTTGTAGACTTTACGATAATATCTGATTATCTGAAACTCTCCAGCTCTGCGCACTCCTTGTGACAACAGTTCTTCAACCACTCACTTGGTTGGAAAAAGTCTAAGACTTCAACCTACCTGTGCACACCTTGCACGACTTTGTGCTATACTTGCACTTTTGTTGGTATGAAAACAACTCTATCTCTCCTAAGATTTTCTGAGGTAAAACTCATAATCTCGTCAACGCACTCCTTGCGGACCTTCACTACACTCTTTGTAGGAATTCTCAGGAAGAGAAACAATTGAAACTCATACTCTCCCTCTCATAGAATTCATACATTCAACATGAAATCATACACACAAAGCATTAAAACAAATGCACAACAGAGAATGTAAGCAAACTATAAACATACCATTCAATAGATGAAAAAAGTATTCATAGCAACACCATGAGATTGAGTCAAAGCATTTTCATATTAACTCACGTGCTTCTGTACATGGGTTCTATAACAACAACTATCTGCTTATACAATGTCTACAATATTTGTTCTTCTCCGCTCTCCTTGATTTCTTGCTCTATTCTTACAAATGAGAATAATCATCCTACAATACAACTACAAGGGAGATTTTTCTTGAGCTTTGCCTCCTACAACCTAAAATATCTAATCGAATTAAAGCCTACATCTACTTTACATTGATTACATTAATTGCCTACAACTGACGGATGAGAGAAATGCTCAAGATCTGCGTTACAATCCCCAAAACATTTAAGAGAACTTATGTCTCTCCAGATATTAAATTAATGTGTCATCCTTTTGAAATTCAAAATATCTTCAAAATGTGCGCTGGTGCGTATCCAGTTGTCCTCCTCTTTTTCTTGCTTGCGATGCTCTTGCATCATACTCCTCTGGATGAAAAATTCATGGAATCCTGTCCATGAGCTCCTGCACCGCCTGTCCATGTTTCTGGATATTTTCTTCGCTTTCCCAACTTGCATCTTCAATCGGGTGTCCCTTCTACTTTACCAAGCATTCAAAATATTTCTTCCTCCGGGTCTTCTTACTAATCCTTTGATCAATGATATTTTCCATCTGCGACTTTTCAGCTACATGCATCTGTTTGACCCACTAAACTTCCTTTTGATTCTCTTCTCCTCTTGCCTCATCTGCTTTGCAAGGATACATATATGCTACACTGAATATGGGTGATATTCCCACATCATCTGAAAATTCTATCTCATAAGCATTTGCCTCAAATTTTCTCAGAATCTTACATGGCCATATCTTTTTCATCTTCAACTTATTATATGTTCCCCTTGGGAACCTTTCTTTTCTTAGATGTGCTAAGACTAAATCTCCCACTTTGAACTAAATCTCTCTTCTATGCTGTTCTTCTCTGCACTTGTATTCCTGGTTGCAACTCTGCAACCATTCTTTAATCTTACTATGGAGCTCCTGCATCTCTGCTGCAAAATCTTCCGCTCCAGCACTCCTGAACTCATTTTTCTCTAAGTCTCTCAACTCAGATACTCCTTTTGGATACAGTCCATACATTATCCGAAATGGGGTCTGTCCTGTGCTTCTGTTAGGTGAGTTTTTATGTGCAAATTTTGCTTGCGGCAGAATCTGATCTCACTGACTATGATGTTCAACGACTAAACTTCTCAATAAGTCTCCCAAACTTCGATTTACTACCTCAATTTGTCCATCCGTCTGAGGGTGATATACTGAGCTAAAAGATAAAATCGTCGCCAGATTTTCCATAGTGTCATCCAGAAATGACCAACAAATTTGGTATCTCTGTCCGAAACAATACTCTTGGGTAAGCCATGAAGTCGAACAACTTATTTGAAAAACAAGTTTGCAATGTGTGTTGCATCACTGGTTTTCTGACATGGAATAAAATGTGCCATTTTTGAGAATCTATCGACTACCACGAATATGGAATCAAAACCTCTCTGTGTCCTTGGCATTCCCAACACAAAATCCATGCTTACCATGTCCCACGACCTCTCTGGTACTGGCAATGGTTGATACAACCCTGTATTCTGTCTTTTCCTCTTTGCGTGCTGGAAAATTCTACATCTGTTGACAAATTTCTTGACATCTTTCCTCATTCCTAGCCAATAATACAAACTGTTCAGTTGTGCGAATGTCTTGTCATGGCGGAAATGTCCAGCCAATCCCCCACTATGCTTTTCTTTCAGAAGGTTTTCTCTCATAGAACTCTTCGGGATACAGAACTGATTTCCTTTGAATAACAATCCATCCCGGATCAAGTATTCAATCCATTTTCTTCTATCTCTTAGAACAAGATTCTCACATGCTTCATACGCATCTTTAAAATTTGAATCATCTCTGTACATGTCCTTAAGGCTATCAAAACCTAAGGTTTTCACACGAAACTCCTGCAGAATAAAAAATTTCCTGCTCAATTCATCAACAACCTTGTTAGCATTTTCAGAAATGTTCTTTATAACAAAAGTAAATTTCTGCATAAATTCAACCCATTTTGCATGTTTCTGGTCCAGTTTCTCCTGTTTGGTTACAAAATGTAAGGCCTGGTTGTCGCTATACAAAACAAACTCTTTCGGAACCAGGTAGTGCCTCCATTTCTTCAATGTTTGTATGACGACATAAAACTCTTTATCATACATGGAATAATTCCTTTTGTCATCGTTCAACTTCTCACTGAAATATACAACTGGCCTATTGTCTTGACTTAAGACTGCTCCAATCGCAAATCCACTTGCATCACATCTCACTTGAAATGTCTTACTAAAATTTGGCAGAACCAAAACTAGCTATCTAGTTATCTTCTCCTTTAACAACTTGAAACTTTTCTCCACTTCCTCTGTCCAATGAAAAGATTTATGTCTTTTATTGACTGTGTCCATCATTGATGCACAAATTTCACTAAAATTTCTGATGAAATTCCTGTAAAAAATGGCTAATCCATGGAAGCTTCTGACTTCAAAGATATTCCTTGGCGATGACCATTCTTTGATTGCTTTTACCTTCTTAGGATCCATCTTCAACTTGTTCGAAGAGATCACGAACCCCAAATAAATGAGTTTCGTCTTCATGAAAGATGACTTCTTCAGATTTATCAACAACTTCTCTTGCTGCAACCTCCTCATCACTAGGGTTAAATGTCTCAAAATTTCTTCCTCAGTCTTACTGAATATCATTATATCATCAAGATATACAATTACAAACTTCCCAATGAAATCCTTCAATACTTCGTTCGTTAATCTCATGAAAGTACTTGGCACATTCGTCAAACCAAATGGCATGACAAGCCATTCATACAGTCCTTCATTTGTTTTGAATGCCATCTTCCATTCATCACCTTCCCTCACTCTAATATGATGATATCCACTCTTCAAATCAATTTTTGAAAAAAACTTTGCTCCACTCAAGAAATCCATCAAGTCATCCATCTTGGGTAAAGGAAATCTATACCTGATGATTTTGTTTATAGCCCTCGAGTCTATACACATTCTCCATCCACCATCCTTCTTCGGACTTAACACTATTTCCACAACGCATGGACTCAAGCTTTCTCTAATCAACCCTTTGTCCATCAAATCATGGACTTGCTTCTTGACTTCTTCATTCTCCTACGACGTCAGTCTATACGCTACTTTGTTTGGAAAACTCACTCTTGGTATAAGGTCGATGTGATGGCTTATACTTCTGATGGGCGGAAACAAACAAGGTAAATCGTTCACCACTATATCAGCGAAATTATCCAGCATTTCCCGAATCTCCTTAGGTAGATCATCTATTGAGGTATTGGTCAAGATGACTCTAGGTTTCCTCACCACAAAAAACTACATTTCTTCATCTTTCTTGACTTCATCTAGAAGTTCCTTCCCACTCATGAGAAGTATACTATTACTTGTTTCTTCTTTCACCTTCTTGTCCTCAATTGGAAGCAACATATGTGTCCTACCATTCTTCTCCAAGGTGTATGTTTTATTTCTTCCATCATGAATAACATTCATGCCATATTGCTAAGGCCTCCCCAACAAAAGATGATAGACATCCATGGGAATAACGTCACATAAGATCTCATCTCTATACCCCCCTATCTTAAATTCAATTAAACATTTTTTAGTGACTGTTGCCTGATGTCCTTTTTGCAACCACGAAACCTTGTATGGGCTTAGATGTGAAACTATTTGCAATTCCAGCTTTTCCACCATCTCTGTGGATACTAGATTATCTGTACTTCCACTGTCAACAATCACCTTGCATACCGTATCCTTGGTCTTGCAAGCAGTTCTAAACAAACTATTCCTTTGGACTTGATTCTCTATCTATTTCTCTGGCTTCAAGAGAATTTTCCTCATCATTAAGGATCTTCCGCCTTCTGCATCTTCTGCCTCAACATTTCACCTTTGTGCTTCAAAAGATTTGTGTCCGATCTTTCCACAAGCGAAACACTTTATTTCACCTCCTCTGCCCCTTCCTCTTCCTCTGGCTCAAGGAAAAGTGTTCCTATCAACATACTGTCCTCCTTGTCAGCTTCCTCCCCTTTTTGGGTGGTTATGATGTTTCTTCTCTTCCTCCTTGGGATTCTATACTCTATCCTGGGCAATTGCTTTGCCTCTGCTCTGACTTCTACCTCTGCTCCTTTGACCTTTCTTTCAGGCCAATTTTGCTTCTGCCTTTGTGTAACACATCCACTACCATAAAAGAAAAAAAAATGGTAATTGTCTCCCATACATGAGAAATCTCCATACCCTTTGCATTAGTAAAATACCCATCCCTAGTTCCATATTGGAATTCGGGGTTTCTAGGATTAAAAATTTGTCCACCTTTAAGACTCGCTTTTCCCCAAATTCCGATGTGCTCCCTACGCATTAGCTCTCTTGGTTCAGCTCCCGGATCCACAGGACCTGCTACCATATGTTCGCAGCCCTATAGCTAACCATAGGTTATCTCCCTCTTCGGAAATCGGGATATCGCGACTCGGGAGTTCGTGATCATCGCGAACACAATTCTCATACACAACAAATCCCCGATCCCCGATGGTCAAAGGGGTCAACACTTTCCTCTATCGGAGATTTCCCT
>ML873110.1:2256-12655 GCA_009831015.1 Picea engelmannii
ATAGGTTAGGATAGGTTAGGATAGGCTAGGATATCTAAGGATAGGCTAGGATAGGTTAGGATAGGCTAGGATAGGCTAAGCTAGTCTACATAGAGTAGGCTAGGATATGTTAGGATAGGCAAGGATAGTCTAGGCTATGATAGGTTAGGATAGGCTAGGATAGGCTAGGCTAGGATAGGCTAGGCTAGGTTAGGCTAGGCTAGGCTAGGCTAGTCTAGGTAGAGTAGTCTAGGATAGGCTACGATAGGTTAGGATAGGCTAGGTTAGGTTAGGCTAGGCTAGGATAGGATAGGTTAGAATAGGCTAGGATAGGTAGAGTAGGGTAGGATAGGTTAGGATAGGCTAGGATAGGCTAGGTTAGGCTAGGCTAGTCTTGGTAAAGAAGGCTAGGATAGGTTAGGAAAGGTTAGGATACAATAGGACAGGTTAGTATATGCTAGGATAGGTTAGGATAGGCTAGGCTAGTCTAGGTATAGTTATTTAGGATAGGATAGGATAGGTTAGGATTGGCTAGGATAGGTTAGGATAGGTTAGGATAGGCTAGGCTAAGATATTTTAAGATAGGTTAGCATAGGCTAGGCTAGGCTAGGCTAGGTAGATTATGCTAGGATAGTTTAGGATAGGTTACTATAGGCTAGGATAGGTTAGGCTATGCAAGGCTAGTTTAGGTAGAGTAGGCTAGTATAGGTTAGGATAGGTTAGAATAGGCTAGGATAGGTTAGGATAGGCTAGGATAGGTGTAGTAGGTTAGGATAGGCAAGGATAGGTTAGGATAGGTTAGGATAGGCCAGGCTAGTCTAGGTAGAGTAGGCTAGGATAGGTTAGGATAGGCTAGGATTAATTAGGATAGGCTGAGATAGGTTAGGATAGGTTAGGTTAGGATAGGTTATGATAGGTTATGATAGGCTAGGATAGGTTAGGATAGGTTATGATAGGATAGGAAAGGTTAAGATAGGTTATAATAGGTTATGATAGGCTAGGATACGTTAGGATAGGATAGGCTAGGCTAAGCTAGGCTACACTAGTCTAGTTAGAGTAGGCTAGGATAAGTTAGGATAGGCTAGGATAGGCTAGGATAGGTTAGGATAAGTTATAATAGGCTAGGCTCATCTAAGTAGAGTAGGCTATGATAGGTTAGGATAGTCTAGGCTAGGATAGTTTACGATAAATTAGGATAAGCTAGGCTAGTCTAGGTAGAGTAGGCTAGGATAGGTTAGGATAGGCTAGGATAGGTTAGGATAGGCTAGGATAGGCTAAGATAGGCTAGGCTAGTCTAGTTAGAGTAGGCTAGGATAGGTTAGGATAGGTTATGATAGGTTAGGATAGTCTAGCTAGAGTAGGCTAGGATAGGGTAGGCTAGTCTAGGTAGAGTAGGCTAGAATAGGTTAGGATAGGCTAGGATAGGTTAGGATAGGTTAGGATAGGCTAGGATAGGCTAGTCTAGGTAGAGTAGGCTTTGATAGGTTAGAATAGGATAAAATAGGTTAGTATAGGCTAGGCTAGGCTAGGCTAGGTAGAGTAGGCTAGGATATGTTAGGATAGGCTAAGATAGGCTAGTCTAGGTAGAGTAGGCTTGGATAGGTTAGACTAGGATAGAATAGTTTAGTATAGGCTAGGATAGGCTATGCTAGGCTCGGCTAGGCTAGGTAGAGTAGGCTAGGATAGGTTAGGATAGGATAGGATAGGTTAGGATAATTTAGGATAGGCTAGGCTAGGCTAGGCTAGTCCAGGTAGAGTAGTCTATGATAGGTTAGGATAGGCTAGGATCAGTTAGGATAGACTAGGATAGGTTACGATAGGTTAGGATAGGCTAGGCTAGTTTAGGTAGAGTAGGCTAGGATAGGTTAAGAAATGTTAAGTTAGGCTAGGATAGGTTAGGATAGGATAGGATAGGCTAGGATAGGCAAGGCTATTCTAGGTAGAGTAGGATAGGATAGGTTAGGATAGGCTAGGCTAGTCTAAGTAGAGTAGGCTAGGATATGTTAGGATAGGTTAAGATAAGATAGGATAGGTTAGGATAGGCTAGGATAGGGTAGGATAGGCTAGGCTAGGCTACGCTAGTTTAGGTAGAGTAGGCTAGGATAGGATAGGATAGGTTAGGATAGACTAGGATAGGGTAGGCTAGGCTAGGCTAGGTTAGGATAGGCTAGGCTAGGCTAGGCTAGGTAGAGTAGGCTAGGCTAGGCTAGGCTAGGTAGAGTAGGCTAGGCTAGGCTAGGCTAGGCTAGTTCAGGATAGGCTAGGATAGGTTAGGTTAGGCTAGGATAGGTTAGGATAGGGTAGGATAGGTTAGGTTAGGCAAGGCTAGAATAGGATAGGGTAAGCTAGGCTAGGCTAAGAAAGGTTAGGATAGTCTAGGATAGGTCAAGATAGGCAAGGATAGGTCAGGATAGGCTAGGATGGGCTAGGATAGGCTAGGCTAGGAAAGACTAGTTTAGGTAGAGTAGGCTAGGATAGGTTAGGATAAGCTAGGATACGCTCGGATGGGCTAGGCTAGTCTAGGTAGAGTTGGCTAGGATAGGTTAGGATAGGTTAGGATAGGCTAGAATAGGTTAATATAGGCTATGATAGGCTAGGCTAGGATAGGCTAGGCTAGGCTAGGCTAGTCTAGGTAGAGTAGGATAGGATAAGTTGGAATAGGTTAGGATAGGCTAGCAAAGGTTAGGATTGGATAGACTAGGCTAGGGTAGTCTAGGTAGAGTAGGCTAGGATAGGTTATGATAGGCTAGGAGAGGTTAGAATAGGCTAGGATAGGCTAGGCTAGGTTAGGCTAGTCTAGGTAGTTTAGGCTAGGATAGGTTAGGATAGGATAGGATAGGCTAGGATAGGTTAGGACTGTCTAGGTAGAGTAGGCTAGGACAGGCCAGGATAGGTTACGATAGGCTAGGATAGGTTAGGATAGGCTAGGCTAGGATAGGTTAGGATAGGCTAGGTTAGGATAGGTTAGGATAGGCTAGTATATTTTAGGATAGTTTAGGATAGGCTAGGCAAGTCTAGGTAGAGTAGGCTAGGATAGTTTAGGATAGGTTAGTCTAGGTAGAGTAGTCTAGAATATGCCAGGATAGGTTACGATAGGCTAGGATAGTCTAGGTAGAGTAGGCTAGGATAGGTTAGGATAGTCTATGATAGATTAGGATAGGTTAGGATAGGATAGGCTAGGTTAGGATAGTCTAGGTAGAGTGGGTTAGGATAGGTTAGGATAGGCTAGGATAGGTTACGATAAACTTGGATAGGTTAGGAAAGGTTAGGAAGGGCTAGGATAGGCTGATATAGGTTAGGCTAGGCTAGTCTAGGAAGAGTAGCCTAGGATAGGTTAGGATCGATTAGGATAGGCTAGGATAGGTTAGCGTAGGCTAGGGTAGAATAGGGTAGGATAGAGTCGAATAGGTTAGGATAGGCTAGGTAGAGTAGGCTAGGATAGGTTAGGATAGGCTAGGATAGGTTAGCATAGGCTAGGATAGGCTAGGCTAGTTTAGGTAGAGTAGGCTAGGATAGGTTAGGATAGGCTATGATAGGCTAGGCTAGGCTAGGCTAGTCTAGGTAGAGTAGGATAGGATAGGTTGAGATAGGTTAGGATTGGCTAGTATAGGTCAGGATAGGTTAGGATAGGCTAAGATAGGCCAGGTAAGGCTAGGGTAGTCTTGGTAGAGTAGGCAAGGATAGGTTGGGATAGGCTAGGATAGGTTTGGATAGGTTAGGATAGGCTAGGCTAGGCTAGGATAGTCTTTGTAGAGTAGGCTAGTATAGGTTAGGATAGGCTACGATAGGTTAGGATAGGCTAGGATAGGTTAGGATAGGTTAGGATAGGCTAGGCTAGTCTAGGTAGAGTAGGCTAGGATAGGTTAGGATAGGATAGGACAAGTTAGGATAAGTTAGGATATGTTAGGCTAGGCTAGCCTAGACTTGTCTAGTTGGAGTAGGTTAGGATAGGTCAGGATAGGCTATGATAGGCTAGGCTAGTCTAGGTAGAGTAGGCTAGCATAGGCTAATATAGGCTAGGATAGGTTAGGATAGACTACGCTAGGTTAGGTTAGGATAGGCTAGGATAGGTTAGGATAGGTTAGGATAGGCTAGGCTAGTCTAGGTAGAGTAGGCTAGGATAGGTTAGGATAGGCTAGGATTGATTAGGATAGGCTAAGGTAGGTTAGGATAGGTTATGTTAGGATAGGATAGACTAGGCTAGGCTAGGCTAGTCTAGGTTGAGTAGGTTAGGATAGGTTAAGATAGGTTAGGATAGGTTAGGCTAGGCTAGGCTAGGCTAGGCTAGTCTAGTCAGAGTAGGCTAGGATAGGTTAGGATAAGCTAGGGTAGGCTAGGATAGGATAGGGTAGGATAGGTTAGGATAGGTTAGGATAGGCTAGCTAGAGTAGGCTAGGATAGGTTAGGAGAGCCTAGGATAGGTTAGCATACGCTAGGATAGGCTAGGATAGTTTAGGTAGAGTAGGATAGGATAGGTTATGATAGGCTAATATAGGCTAGGCTAAGCTAGGCTAGTCTAGGTAGAGTAGGATAGAATAGGTTGGGATAGGTTAGGATAGGCTAGTATAAGTTGGGATAGGTTAGGATAGGCTAAGATAGTCTAGGCTAGGCTACGGTAGTCTTGGTAGAGTAGGCTAGGATAGGTTAGGATAGGCTAGGATAGGTTAGGATAGGTTAGGATAATCTAGGCTAGTCTAGGTAGAGTAGGCTAGGATAGGTTAGGATAGGTTAAGCTAGTCTAGGATAGGTTAGGATAGGCTAGGATAGGTTAGGATAGGTTACGGTCAACTAGGATTGTCTAGGTAGAGTAGTCTAGGATAGGTTAGTATAGGCTAGGATAGGTTATTATAGGCTAGGCTAGGATAGCTTAGGATAGGCTAGGATAGGTTAGTATTGGTTAGGATAGGCTAGGCTTGTTTAGGTAGAGTAGGCTAGTATAGGTTAGGATAGGCTAGGATAGGTTACAATAGGATAGGCTAGGGTAGGTTAGGATAGGCTAGGATAGTCTAGCTAGAGTAGGCTAGGATAGGTTAGGATATGCTAGGATAGGTTAGGATATCCTAGGCTAGTCTAGGTAGAGTTTGCTAGGATTCGATAGGGATTGTATAGGCTAGGATAGGCTAGGCTAGGCTAGGCTAGTCTGAGTAGAGTAGGCTATGATAGGTTAGGATATGCTAGGATAGTTTAGGATAAGTTAGGATAGGCTAGAATAGGTTAGGATAGACTAGGATAGGCTAGGATAGTTTATGATAAGTTAGGATAGGCTGGAATAGGTTAGGATAGACTAGGATAGGCTAGGATATGCTATGAAGGATAGGTTAGGATAGGCTAAGCTAGTCTAGGTAGAGTAGGCTAGGATAGAATAGGATAGGTTAGGATAGGTTAGGACAGGCTATGTTAGGATAGGCTAGGATAGGCTAGTCTAGGTAGAGTAGGTTAGGATAGGTTAGGATAGGCTAGGATAGGCTAGGATAGGTTCAGATAGGCTTGGCAAGTCTAGGTAGAGTAGGCTAGGATAAGTTAGGCTAGGCTAGGATAGGTTAGGATAGGCTAGGCTAGGATAGGCTAGGATAGGATAGGTTAGGTTAGGATAGGCTAGAATAGGGTAGGCTAGTCTAGGTAGAGTAGGCTCGGATAGGTTAGGATAGGCTAGGATAGGCTATGATAGGATAGGATAGGCTAGGTTGGGATAGGTTAGGATAGGCTTGGATAGGGTAGGGTAGGTTAGGATAGGCTCGGGTAGTCTAGGTAGAGTAGGCTAGGATAAGTAAGGATAGGCTAGGATAGGTTAGGATAGGTTCGGATAGGCTAGGCTAGTCTAGGTAGAGTAGGCTAGGATAGGTTAGGATAGGTTAGGATAGGCTAGGCTAGGTTATGATAGGTCAGGATAGGCTAGTATAGGTTAAGATAGGCTAGGATAGGTTAGGATGGGATAGGCTAGTCTAGGTAGAGTAGGCTATGATAGGCTAGGATAGGTTAGGATATGCTAGTCTAGTCTAGGTAGAGTAGGCTCAAATAGGCTAGGATAGGCTACTCTAGGCTAGGCTAGGTAGAGTAGGCTAGGATAGGTTAGGATAGGTTAGGATAGGCTAGCATAGGTTAGGATAGGTTAGGATAGGCTAGGTTAGGTTAGGATCGACTAGGTTAGTCTTGGTAGAGTAGGCTAGGTTAGGTTAGGCTAGGTAGAGTAGGCTAGGCTAGGCTACGCTAGGTAGAGTAGGCTAGTCTAGGTACAGTAGGCTAGGATAGAGTAGGCTAGGCTAGGTAGAGTGGGCTACGATAGAGTAGGCTAGGCTAGGCTAGGCTAGGATAGGTAAGGCTAGGCTAGGATAGGTTAGGCTAGCCTAGGCTAGGCTAGGCTGGGATAGGCTGGGATAGGCTGGGATAGGCTAGGCTAATCTAGGTAGAGTAGGTTAGGATAGGCTAGGCTAGTCTAGGTAGTGTAGGCTAGGATATGTTAGGATAGGTTAGGTTAAGCTAGGATATGTTAGGATAGGCTAGGATAGGCTAGGCTAGGCTAGGCTAGTTTAGGTAGAGTAGACTAGGATAGGTTAGGATAAGTTAGGATAGGCTAGGATAGGCTAGGATAGGATAGGCTAGGTTAGGATAGGATAGGCTAGGCTAGGCTAGGTAGAGTAGGCTAGGCTAGAATAGGCTAGGATAGGCTAGGCTAGGCTAGGATAGGTAGAATAGGCTAGAATAGGCTAGGTAGAGTAGGCTAGAATAGGCTAGGTTAGGATAGGTTAGGATAGGTCAATATAGGCTAGGATAGGTTAGGATAGGCTAGGATGGGCTAGGATAGGTAAGGATAGGCTAGTCTAGTCTAGGTAGAGTAGGCTAGGATAGGCTGGGATAGGTTAGGATAGGCTAGGATAGGCTAGGCTAGGCTAGGCTAGTCTAGGTAGAGTAGGCTAAGACAGGTTAGGATAGGTTGGGATAGGCTAGGATAGGTTAGGATAGGATAGGATAGGATAGGCTAGTCTAGGTAGAGTAGGCTAGGATAGGTTAGGATAGTTTAGGATAAGCTAGGATAGGTTAGGATAGGCTAGGCTAGGCTAGGTTAGGATAGGCTAGGCTAGTCTAGGTAGAGTAGGCTAGGATAGGTTAGGATAGGTTAGGATAAGATAGGATAGGTTAGGATAGTCTAGGTAGACTAGGCTAGGATAGGTTAGGATAGGTTACGATAGGCTAGGATAGGTTAGGGTAGGCTAGGCTAGGATAGGTTAGGATAGGCTGGGCTAGGATAGGTTAAGATAGGCTACTATAGGTTGGGATAGGCTAGGTAAGTCTAGGTAGAGTAGGCTAGGATAGGTTTGTCTAGGTTAGTCTAGGTAGAGTAAGCTAGGATAGGCTACGATAGGTTAGGATAGGCTAGGCTAGTCTAGGTAGAAAAGTCTTGGATAGGTTAGGATAGTCTAGGATAGGTTAGGATAGGCTAGGATAGGCTAGGCTAGGTTAGGCTAGTCTAGGTAGAGTAGGCTATGATAGGTTCGGATAGGTTAGGATAGGCTAGGCTAGGTTAGGATAGGATAGGCTAGGCTAGGCTAGGTAGAGTAGGCTAGGCTAGAATAATCTAGGCTAGGCTAGGATAGGTAGGATAGGCTAGAATAGGGAAGGTAGAGTAGGCTAGAATAGGCTAGGTTAGAATAAGCTAGGATAGGCTAGGCTAGGCTAGGATAGGTCAGGATAGGATAGTATAGGTTAGGTTAGGTTATGATAGGTTAGGATAGGCTAGGATAGGCTAGGATAGGCTATGCTAGGCTAGGCTAGGCTAGGCTAGGCTAGTCTCGGTAGAGTAGGCTAGAATAGGTTAGGATAAGCTAGGATACGCTCAAATAGGCTAGTCTAGTTTAGGTAGAGTTGGCTAGGATAGGTTAGGATAGGTCAGGATAGGCTGGGATAGGTTAGGATAGGCTAGTATAGGTTAAGATAGGCTTGAATAGAATAGGTTAGGATAGGCTAGGATAGTGTATGATAGGTTAGGATAGGCTAGGCTAGTTAGGGAAGAGTAGGCTAGGATAGGTTAGGATAGGTTAGGATAGTCTAGGCTAGTCTAGGTAGAGTAGGCTAGGATAGGCTATGATAGGTTAGGATAGCCTAGGAGAGGTTAGGATAGGCTAGGCTACGATAGGTTAGGATAGCCTAGGATGGGTTAGGATAGGTTAGGCTAGTCTAGGTAGAGTAGGCTAGGATATGCTAGGCTAGGCTAGGCTAATCTAGGTAGAGTAGGCTAGGATAGGTTAGGATAGGATAGGATAGGCTAGGCTAGTCCAGGTAGAGTAGGCTTGGATAGGTTAGGATAGGCTAGGATAGGTTAAGATAGGCTAGGCTAGCATAGGCTAGATTAGGTAGAGTAGGCTAGGATAGGTTAGGATAATTTAGGATAGGCTAGGATAGGTTAGGATAGTGTAGGTAGAGTAGGCTAAGATAGGTTAGGATAGGTTACGATAGGTTAGGATTGGCTAGGCTAGGATAGGTTAGGATAGGCTAGGCTAGGATAGGTTAGGATAGGATAGTATAGGTTAGGATAGGTTAGGATAGGATAGGCAAGTCTAGGTATTGTAGGCTAGGATAGGTTAGTCTAGGTAGAGTAGACTAGCATAGGCTAGGATAGGTTAGGATAGGCTAGGCTAGTCCAGGTAGAGTAGGATAGGATAGTTTAGGATAGGTTAGGAAAGGCTAGGATAGGTGAGGATAGGCTTGGATAGGTTAGGAAAGTTTGGGATGGGCTAGTATAGGATAAGATAGGCTAGGCTAGGCTAGGCTAGGCTAGTCTAGGAAAAGTAGGCTAGGATTCACCAACACTAGTCAACTTGAGAGTCAAAAATATAGATACAACAAAAGGATCAACATCAACTACATGCAAAAAAAAAAAAATTGTCTACATACATTTGTCATAAAAATTGATATTGCAACATGTTTTATGATGCAAACATTAATGTTGTATCACTCTAGGTAAAATGATCGATCAAAAATTGGATCACAAACTCAGGAAACACCCTTTCCATAACAATAACATATGTAGGTGTGTCCAAAATAGTATAGTACAAGGAAGACATAGCATATGCGAGTGTGCCCAAAATACTTCAGTACAAAGAATATAAAAAATCCATTTAGCCTTGTTCCATAGATGCCACAACAACATATTAAACACATTTAGGTAGTATATGGTCACAAAAAATGTCTTACAACCTTCGAGGATAAGTTTCCAATGCTAAATATACATACTCTTCTCACAAAAGCAATTATGGGTTATTCTACACAAGGTATAATAATTTTGCATGTGTTGTGTGTTGGAGCCGCCCTTCTCTAAATATGTGAAATGTTATACTTAAGCCCAAAAATATGGATTTCGGGACTTCGTTTATTTCATGATTCTACCCACTAAATCTGCAGTATCCCGACACGCGAAATGGAGAAATTTTTTTTAGTTCTAATCACCATTACTAAATGACTAAGCAGGGATTATCATATTTTATTACCTTGTACTCTTGCTCTCGGGAGTTACACGTTGAACATTTCTCAAACCTTCGACTTGCGAAGTCACGAAGTTGTGTTAAAGTTACCTAGGTTAATATCAAGATTAAATCACTTTAAACCTTAGTTAATCATTATCGTGATTTTGCGACTCGACGATTGCTTCCCCAAAAGGCAGCACCTTTGTAACTCTGATCCACAAAGTCCCGATATTCATTAATTATGCGTGGATTAATTAAAGGCTTAAGTCAAATCACAAACAATCAACTAAATCGCACCATCGTGATTTCGGGTTTTTTAAACTTCAAAGGCTAGGAGAGAAATCATCTGATATGGAGAACGCCAAAAAAGGGATTAGCGACTAAAGAATACTTAATTAAAAGAACTAAACTAGATTAATTAACGCCTTAAACAACCTTTAACACACACAGTTTGCGGATGAAGTTTTGAATGTTTATGAGTTTTTCCATGTCAAGAATCGTTAAGCATTTATGGAATTTATTTGAATTTTAGTGAGGTGATGGATAGTAAGATATTGTTTTACTTCTAAATATTTATATTAAATTATTTTACAGTTCTGTCAGCAAGGACTCGCACAGGCTTAAATGATCAAGACAAAGGGGTTTCTTTCATTATTTCAGTTTTCATTTCTATTGCACGCAAAGCCATTTCACTAGGATAACTTCTGTCTGTGTTTTCAATCTTTCTGACAGGGGATCTAGTTGCAAGGTTCTCTATCATGGTTCCATGAAAAGTAACCAAGGAAGCTGTCGAGAGTTCAGGTCAGGTTTCATGTGTTTTTTCTGATACCTCACCCCGAAGTATTAATTCTATCAAAACATGGACATGCATTTCCAACATTCTGCAATCCAGGTTGATAAACTATTCGAATGATTCCAGCGATAACGAGAAGGATGACTTGTACACCAAATACAAAATTGTC
>ML873110.1:20960-33623 GCA_009831015.1 Picea engelmannii
TTGAGGTTTCTCCTTGAGCCAATGACTTCTTTTTGTGTTTCCTCCTGATACGCCTTTGTCTGAATGCACAGAATTCAGAACTGCATCTATGCACTAGCTTTCAAAACCCGCAACGTTCTATCACATCCTCTTGGCATGAAGCCTCAAAGAACCCCAAACCTGAAATCAAAGAACCCACAGACAATAAATTATGTCTATCCCTACAAATGAATACCTAACATACATCTACATCATATTATCAACACATAAAGACATTCATTCATGAATACATAAGCACATGAACAACAACATGCATAAAAAACTGCTCTGTTTGTATTTATATAAAATGTCTCTTTACAGTGTGCTCGAGCTCGGATTGTAACAGAGTCTTGGCTCTCCTCTCTTCTCTTCTCTACTCGACTTACCCAGCTACTTCTAACTCATGCTACATACAAATGATCTTTTACATGAGGGGTCTCTTTGAGCTCTTCCCTCCAAGCTACCTACCATATTCAATTACATAGAATTTACAATGAATGGTTGTCTAGTCTGGATCGGATCTAGATCCCAGCCTTACAAACTATTTAAGGAAACCTACATCTAAAACCTATGCATATGCATGGCTTTAGCTCTACCATCATTACAAAAATTTAATACAAATTTCAAATTCAAAATTTGAAATGAGAGGGTTGCGCCTCTCCCCTTCCATTGAATGCATGATTGATGAGATGGTTGGTTGGCGTGCTACTGTCTTGGAGTGATGCTCTTGCATCATACTCCTCTATTGTGAAAAATTCATGAGATACTACTCATGAGCTTCCCAACATCATTGTTGAAATCCACCTGGATCCCAAACAGTTCTTTGGGGTTGTCCATCTACTCCTCTGCTTTGCTGCTGCTGCTGCTGCTGCTATGGAAGACCATTTCCTTCTCAGCCTTTCTCTACTAGCAGTCTCTTGTGCTGAATTCAACATCAACCTCCTGACCTGCTCTATCTCCTCATCCTACTATTGTCCTGGCTGACTCTGTCTTTGCAGTCTACTCGGCTGCATTTATTCTCTGCAAATGGGTAGATCATCATGATCTCCCATGCCATCTTCTCCATCCCTTGTGGCCTTAACTTGCCACTCTGTGGAAGATTCCAATTCTGCAATCTCATTACTGAGCTATTGCTTAGCTTCTCCCTATGACAGTGTTGTTGCTGCCATCTCTCTTTGTGTTGGCTCAAGTCCAACCTCTCCCAGCTGCTCCTTGGGATGGTATGCTCCTCCTGCATCTGTTTCCAATTTGACTTGTTGGATGTGCATTCTCTGCACTATCATCCTTCTCTCCAAGGATTCAATATGCTCACACATATCAACAAAGGTCATGTTGTCTGCCTCTTCTTATTTTTCTGCTGCAAGCTCAAATGCTGCAGTCGTCTCTGTTTCAGCTTCCTGGCTGAAAGTTTTGAGCCATTCCTCGGAATGCTCATTTCCTTCTTCTGCTTAGGAAACTTTTGATATCTGCTCCAACTCTTCCTCTTCTTTGACAGTCTCTTCTAGATGTCTTTCTGTTGCTACTACATTGACAACACAAACTCTCGCCTCAACTGGGATACCTGGAAGGGATATTTGAATTCCTCCAATGATAAAAAATTGTGTCTGATCCTTCTTCTCCATCAACTCCTCTTGTTGATATGAACTCACCTCTGAGTTCATATGATCTCCCTTTCCCACTTAGTAGTATGGGAGTTTTCTACTACCCCCCTAGCAGTCTATGAGATCCTTGGATCTCATCTTATTTCCCACCTGGCAATTTGAATTTCCAGTCCTGCCCTCTTGGTAGTCTATGAGACCCTACAGTAATCTCACCTTATTTCCCTCTTGGTAACATGAAATTTCCCTGCTGTCCTCCTGACAGTCTATGAGATCTCATAGCGATCTCATCTCATTGCCCCCCTGGCAATTGGAAATTTCTGTTCTGCCCTCTTGGCAGTCTCTTCACACATGGCAGTCTCTGAGTTCTTCCAATGATCTTAGTTCATCCTCATCACTGATATTCCTCCTAGTATTTGGTTCACATACCTGAATCATCTCTTCTTCATCATCCCTGAGGCTTTTGGCATGCCTTAACCATATATTTAACAACCTCTGCTATCTTTTGGCCACCAATTCCCTAACTGGCCATTTTACTTTCCTCTTCATGGGTCATTCATACACCCAATGTGATCTTGCATCATGTTGCATCTACAGTGTAAGTTCTTCCATCCTCGCTATGATCTCAGTGAGCTATTTATACACCTCAACTTTTCTCGACTATTGATGGTTCTTCTTCCCATCGCATATATGGCCTTCAGTAGCCATTTTCTTCCTTCTACTTGCCCTCATGGAAAGTCTGTTGCTGGCACTCTGCAACCCTGAGTGCTTCCAGTGTCCCCTACAGTCCTCCCGACTGTCTTCTTGACTGTTGTGTACCTGTGAGAAATCTCTACAGAGCTTCAACACTTTGTCTACTTCTCTTCTACCTCATTCTGCCTGCAATATATAGACAGAATAAAGCTCTGATACCACTAATGTTGCAGACCCTTGACCCTCGGGCCAGAGTCTGCTACAGGATCGTTCTAAATTCCTCCAATGGGTCGAAATATCTCTTCGGGCTCTTACTCAGAAACCCTTAACAAATTCTATCCACAGGTCCTTCCTTGGAAACCTCACTTGCATAAAACATGCGTTGGACGCGATATTTCACCTCCATGTGGCCACCAACAATGACCTTCCACATGGATTACCATATATGACCACGACCCTTTCCAAAAAGGATTTTTGGGTTTGACGATTTCACGAACCCAGATGTCAAGAGTTCTAGCTCCTCGATCCTCTGAAACCTGAAATGACGAAATATGAAATCCCAGTCTTTCTATCTATGTCCTCCGTGATCACAGTCCTCCTTTCAGAACTTTGGGGTTTCCAACGCTGAAATGCTCTGATACCTTGTCTTCAGGATTCTTGAAATGTCGAACCCCGGTATGCCGAAATATGAAATCTTGAGACCACAACCCCACTCCAATACATCGTGTTTCACAACTTTGGAGTTTTCACCGTCAAGTTTCTCGACTCTTTGTCCTCGGGACTTCCGAAATCCTGAACCCCAGTATGTTGAAATCTGATCCTGTCTCATGATCCGACAATACTCCTCTTGTGCTTTCGGGAATTCATGTTTCATAACTTCACGAATCTCGACACAACAATTCCTTGTCCTCTCATACTTCTGGTATCTGAAATACCGAAGTATTGAAATCCCAAAACTCTAGTCCTCCTTCTTCTGAGAAATATCAACGGCCCAAAGCCTCCCTTGATCCAATGGCTCAGATCCTTTTGGGATTCTATAGGTCAAGAGTTCCGAACTCTTACCCCTGCATCTTCCAGTAATCGAAATACCGAAATGCTCCTGTCAGGGATTTCCCTGAAACCTCACCTGGATGCACCTTTTTGGGACTCCGGGATTCGCAATTTCACGAATCCTCCACGAAAAATATTCGCTCCTTCGACCTCCCGGTATCCGAAACCTAGATATGACAAAATGTTGAAGTTTCTGCTCCAAAGGCAAGTCACATTTTATGACTTCGGGGTTTTCACCATGAAGTGCTCCGGTCTCTTGTCATCGGGATTTCCGAAATGCTGAGCCCTGAAATGTCGAAATATGATGGCTCTGATCCTTTGCATACAAGGATTAAACCTTATTCATCTCCTCCTAGATCTGATGGCTATCGGTCCGTGTGCCTAGATCTGACGACAGCTGTAGCTCCTTTCTGAGCATGTGTTTTCTTCCTTCTCTTCGAAAGATTTTCCAAGTTCCAAAGGTATCGACCTTTTCTTCCTTCTCTTCTGCTGTGAAGCCTTTATCCTCGGCTCTCGCTTGCATTCTAAGGATGCTTTCCCTCCTGAGCTTTTAGGACTTGTGAAACCTTGAAAGGTTTTCCCCAACTTCCTGTGCTCCTTGTAGCTGTTTCTCTGTGCACAAAGGCACTCTTCCTCTTGAGCTTTATCCTTCTCTGAAATCTTGAAATATTTATCGACTTATGCACTCCTTGTAGAGTCTCTTCACACACAAAGGTTCTATCCATCCTGAGCTTGGGAACTTGAAACAAGTTCTTCCTAATTACACTCCTTGTGCTTGACAAGCCTTTAGACAGTTGTCTGTCTGTCAACACTTTACTCAGGTGTTGGCTTGGTGCACTCCTTGCATAGGTATTTTTCCTCCTTGAGCTTCAACTACTCAAACCCCAATGGTCTCTATTCCTTTCTACCCTTGAAGGGATGGAAGTGCCCTCTTAGCCTCTTCCTACTCAAGCACTCTTTGCTAAGCCTGCAGGGTGTTCAACAACCCTGTGAAGGTCCTCCTGTGACACTTCTCCTATTCCAGAACTCAAAAGAGTTCTTCGTGTGCACTCCTTTCACTGGATCGATGCCCTCCTAGCAGAGCTTCTTCAGAAACACTCATTAACTCTATCAGTCATGTGCCCTCCTGCACCAACTCAATGCCCACCTAGCAAAGTTTCCAGAATCCTTAGTGATTCTGTCTTCTCAACGAACACGAAGTAGAGTTCTTCTCCTAATGCATCCCTGCTCAATGCCCACTTGGCAGAGTTTCTCCAAAGTTCTCTCAGTGACTCTGTTTCCCTTAATGAACTCAACAAGAGTTCTCTTCTACACTTAGTGTGCTTGATCGATGCCCTCCTGATAGAGCTATACAAAAATCCTAAGAGATTCTACCTTTTACTGTGTCCTCCTCTGCACAGTCTCACCTCCAAGGTATTCAACAACCTTGAGGTTTCTCCTTGAGCCAATGACTTCTATTGGTGCATCCTCCTGGCACGTCTTTTTCTGAATCCACAGAATTCAAAAGTGCATCTATGCACTGGCTTTTAGAACCCACAACACACCCTCTTGGCATGAATACTCAAAGAACCCCAAACCTGAAATCAAAGAACCCACAGATAGTAAATTTTGTCTATCCTTTCAAATGCATACCTAACATACATCTACAACATATCATCAACACATAAAGACATTCATTCATGAATACATAAGCACATGATCAACAACATGTATAAAAAACTGCTTTGTTTGTATTTATATAAAATGTCTATTTACCGTGTGTTCAAGCTCGAACTGCAACAGAGTCTCGGCTCTCCTCTCTTCTCTTCTCTACTCGAATTAATCAACTACTTCTAACTCATCCTACATACAAATGATATTTTACATGAGGGGGATCTTCGAGCTCTTCCCTCCAAGCTACCTACCCTTTTCAATTACATTGAATTTATAATGAATGGATGTCTAGTTCGGATCGGATCTAGATCCTAGCCTTACAACCTATTTAAGGAAACCTACATCTAAATCCTGTGCATATGCATGGCTTTGGCTCTACCATCCTTACAAACATTTAATACAAATTTCAAATTCAAAATTTGAAATGAGAGGGTTGCGTCTCACCCCTTCCATTGAATGCACGCTTGATGAGCTGGTTGGCTAGCATGATGTTGGCTTGGAGCGATGATCCTGCATCATCCTTCAATTCTAGTAGATTCCTCTTGCCTCACACTCACTCAGTAGTGTTCATAACAACAAGTAAAAATCAATAGTCTCTTTCCCAGCATACTTGGCAGCGTCATGCCTCCTCACATATGCTAATTATCAATTTGCCTAGGTATTTTTCCCTCCCTTGGGAATTTTCATAGCTTTCTAAATCCATGATTTTTAGGGGTTTCCAATGGCCAAATCACTGATTTTCCACTTGTAACAATCAGCCTAGAGGTAGTTCCAACATGTTCCCCACTCATGGAGTCATGGTCAGTTAAATTTAACATGGTTGTTCCATTTGTCCTCCTGAAATCAATATAAAATATTTTGTTTTTATACAAGTGTCATAGTCAAATAATTATTTGGGTCAAATTAGGTCTCTGCCCAATAGTCATAATAATTAATTACAATTATCAAATTCGAAATTCGGAATTGCCATAAATGGAAAAAAGTTTCCAAATTCGAATTTACTAAAAACAGAATAAATTTCCAACAAATTTAAATTTCAAAAATACTTTATTTTTGGGGATGTCACATCCTTTCCCCCTTCAGTAAAACATTGTCCTCAGTGTTTGTCCCTTCCTTGGAACAATATTGGATGAGATTTTTGCAAATCTCCCTCCAACTCCCAAGTGGCCTCCTCAGGACTAAAGTGCTTCCATTGCACCTTTACCTAAGCGACGACTCTATTTCGAAGTGCTATTTCTCTCCAGTCTAGAATGTGCAGGAGTTCCACCTAGAACTCGCCTTTGGGTTCCACCTACACCAAGTTCCAATCAATCATATGAGTAGGGTTATGAATGTATTTTTTTAACAAAGAAACATGAAATACTTTATGAATTCTTAGATTAGTGGGAAGTGCAAGTCGGTATGCTACATGTCCAATTCGAGCTAGTATCTCGAAGGGACCACAAAACTTGGGTGCCATCTTGGCACAGTTCCCTAAATTCAATGATCTCTTTCGTGCTTTGACCTTAAAATAAGAATGGTCTCCCACTTGAAATTCCAAGTGTCTTCTTTTCTAATCTGCGTAGCTCTTTTGTCTATCCTGTGCTTCTTTCAAGTTTTGTTGTACCTTCCTTACCATGTTCTCCATTTCTTGGAGCATCTCTGGTCCAACCATGAGTCTGTCAGTCAGGTTATCCCAACTAATTGGAGTCGTACACTTTCTTTCGTATAGTACTTCAAGGGCTCAACTTAGCTAAAGTTTGGTACCCATTGTTATAAGAAAATTCTACCAAGTGCAGGTAGTCTTCCCACTTGCTCGGTTTTGTTCTTACATACATGTAGAGCATATCCTCTATAATTTGGTTTGTTCTTTTGGTTTGTCCATCTGTTTGTGGATGATAACTTGTACTGAAATTCATATTAGTATTTAKCCCTGCAAACAATTCCTTCCAAAAAGCGGATGTGAATTTTACGTCTCTATCTGAAATCACCATTTTAGGAATACCATGCAGTCTAAAAATTTCTTTCATGAATATTTCAACAATGTTTATAGCTTTAAAAGTAGATTTTATAGGAATAAGGTGTGCAGACTTACTGAGTTTATCGATTACAACCATGATAGAATCATTCTGTTTCTGAGTTTTAGGCAAACCTGTTATAAATTCCAACAATATGGTCTCCCATTTCCATTCTGGTACTGGTAATGGCTGTAATAGGTCGGTTGGATGCTGGTGCTCGACCTTAACCTGCTGACAATCCTGGCACCTAGCCAAGTATTTTTCTATTTCTCCTTTCATATTAGGCTAGTAAAATATTTTTCTAATTGTTGTTATTGTTTTCTAGTAACCTGGATGGCCAGAATACGGTTTCTTATGCACTTCATCCAAAACTATTAATTTTAACTCTGTTGAATCTGGTATGTAAAGTTTGTTTTTAAATCGTAATAGTCCCTTTTTGTCGATACTTAGATATGGTTTATCTGAGTTTGCGGTACTATTTTGTAATTCTGCCATCATCTTAGTGTAATTTCCATCATTAATGCCTACCGTCCTTATCCTTTGTTCCAGATCACTTTTTGACCTGCTGATATTTATCTCAAATAACCCATGGACTATTCTGCTTAAAGCGTCTGCTACTTTATTTTCCTTACCCTTGATATGTCTGACCTCGAAGTCGAATTCTCTCAATAAGGATAGCCATCTTGCTTGTCTTGCATTAAGGTCTGGGTGGTTAAACATATATTTCACCCCGCTATTATCCATGAATAGTATAAATTTTCTGCCCATTATGTAGTGTTGCCACATTTTTAAGGCGTGTATTACCGCTGCCAATTCTAAGTCATGAGTGACATAATTTCGCTCGTGTTCTTTTAATTTATGGGACTCATAAAAAATAACGTATCCTTCCTAAGTTAGGACACCACCTAGTCCTTCTCTACTTACATCAACACATACGAGGAAGTCTTTATCTGGGTCTGCTACCTTCAATATGGGTGCAGTTGTCAATAATTCCTTTAGTTTGTTGAAACTGCCTTGACACTTCTCTGACCAGTTAAACTTGGTCCCTTTCTTTTGTAATGACGTGATAGGGTAGGATATCTTAAAAAACCCTTCTATAAGCCTACGGTAATATCTGGTGATTCCCATGAATGACCGGATATCTGCTACGTCCTTAGGTACCGACCATTCCATAATGGATTTTGTCTTCTCTGGGTCTACGACAATGCCTTCTGCTGAAATTACATGTCCTAGATATTGTATTTATTTTTGATAGAAGTCACACTTGTCAAATTTGGCGTACAGTTTGTGTTTCCTCAACGTTTGCAGAACTATACTTAAGTGTTCATCATGTTCTTCCTCCATTTTTTAATAGACCAAAATATCGTCGATAAATACTACCACGAACTTGTCTAAGTAATGACTGAAGATAATGTTCATCAGGCACATAAATGTGGCTGGTGCGTTAGTGAGTCCGAAAGGTATGACTACGAACTTGTAGTGTCCATATATTATTCAAAAATTTGTTTTGCTTATGTCCTCGTCTTTTATCCTAACTTGATGATAACTGGATCGTAAATCCAACTTTGAAAATATCTTGGCCTCACCTTCTTGATCGAACAGATCATTTATCCTTGGTAAGGGGTATTTGTTCTTAATAGTCATTTTGTTCATTTGTCTATAATAGATACATAGTCTTAGAGTATCGTCTTTCTTTTTCACAAAGAGGACTAGTGCCCCCCATGGTGAGACACTCGGTCTGATATACTCTTTGTCCAACAATTCCTGTAATTGTATTTTTAATTCTGTCAGTTCTGGTAGACTCATTCCGTATGGTGCCTTCGAGATAGGGGTTGAACTGGGTAGTAGGTCTATGGAGAAGTCTATTTCCCTTCGAGGAGGTAATTCTAGTATCTCATCCACAAATATGTCTCTGAATTCACGTAGGACAATGAAGTCTTCTAACTTTGGCTTAACTTATTTTTCTAATAGATTCGTCACTTGGATGGCATAAACTTGACACCCCTTCCTCATACATTTCTTGAGTTGCATCACTGAAATTTGTCTGACTGATACCGATTTTGGTATACCTTGGGTTGTTCGAGAAGTGCCAAATCATCTTTATAGCTAAGTATCTTTGTATAAAAATCTAGAACTGCTTTGTGTTGTTCCAACCAATCCATCCCGATAATCATATCATAAGACCCTAGTGGTAGGATGTTCAGATTTGTTCTTATATATTGACCATCTAAGATGAACTCAAAGTCAAAAATAAAGTCAACTACTTTCCTTTTAGTACCTGTTACTAGTTGTACAAGCCATGATTTTGCATTCTTCCATTTCTTAAGTTTATTTGACTCTACTACATCAGGGGTAATATAACTTAATGTAGCTCCAGGGTCAATTAGAACAAAAATTTGGGTGTTATTGATTTTACCTTTGATTTCTACCACCTAGGACTGGTGGTCAGCTTGTCGACCATCTATGGTTGTGTTTATCCGATGCAAGCTTCTGCCCACGTCTCCGACCGTCGAGGGTTCCTGCAAATTATGAACAACAATTCTATTTGCTGAAATTAAACGTGAACAGTTCCTCCTTAGATGAGGCTCTCCGCATTCCCAACACTTTAATGGCTTGCGGGAGCTGTCCCCAAACTTTTTCGTTCCCAGGTTTACCAGTTTACCACTGCTTTGCATATTTAGATGATTGGAGTGAATATCCTTCCTCGGAAAATTTTTTGCTGCATTCCGATAAGGAGCTGGTTGGTATCCCTTCTTTCGCTAGTTCATTCGATATTGCTTCTTATTCTTCTAGGATTTTGGAAACTCTACCCATTGTTTATACTAGTCATAGCACATTCGTTCTTTCCTGAATACTTCACTCAAGGATTTGGTTGTCAAAATCAATTCTTTCCCTGTAGGACTGTGGTAAATAGCTTAATAATCATTGGATTTTTACCTTGTCCTCCCAGATGTACGGTATGAACCTTAGTAATTCCAAAAATTTATTTATAAGGTCCTCCATCATCATCTGTCTGAGTCATAACTCGTAAAATTATTTTGTCTTCCTTTCATAATAGCTTTTAGAAAGGTATTGTTTCTTGAAATACTTCTTAAAGTCATACCATTCCAACTGTTTCTCCTTTAGGCCCTTGTCCAGTTTTAGGCCTTGCCACCAAATGCTGGCCTTCCCTTTCAGATTGTAGATGGCCATTCTGACCTTCATGTTGTTGGAATAATTGTAGATTTGGAAGTATTTTTTTATGTCCAAAAACCATGCCTCAACTTCTTCTCCTGTCCTGGATTCTTCATCAAAGGTAGTTAGTTTAATCTTTTTAAATTCTCCTTCAAGGTGGTCTACTTGTTTTCTTTTTCTGTCTGGTTTAGTTTTGTCTTTAGCTGAAGGTGTTCCTTCAGACGAACTGTCTCCTTTTTCTGTTTTTGTCCTAGAGTTCTTGGAGGCCCTTTTGCTGACTTCTTCGTCATGGTTATCATCATTTGGGGTTTTCTTGATGACTATACTGCGCAACAGGACTTCATTTATCTCTTGCTGTTCCTGTTGTGCTTTCTTCAATTTTTCATTTTCGGTTTGAAAATCTGTAGTTCAACAATAAGATTCCTCATTGTTTCCAACACCTCCGTGGGTGAGCTTCCATCATTGTTCTATCTTGGATCTCCAGGGGGTGTTTGTTGTGGATTTCCTTCCATCCTAATTTTTGCATCGTCCTGAGCTGCCATAATTAATACAAAGTAGAAAAGGCTTTTTGTTTGTAACCATAAGGTTTACTAGTTTTACATAAATCATAATATATATACTAAGCAACTAATGTGGCCCTGTTCAGGCCCAGTGTTGTAAATTTTGCTCTGATACCATATGTAATAAACCTCAATTTGGTCATAAAAAAAAGAAAAATTCTTCTAAGAGAATTACACTCTAAGTCTGTATGATAGATTTATAATAAGGGGATTAGTCCTTAAAAATTGTAATATCCTGTGGATTCAATTTCTGTTTACTCTTCAATACTCATTTAAGTTATACTCGTCTTCATAAGTGGTTAAATGTTAAAACTTTGTAGTAATGTGAAAGGTGGACATAAGCCTAATACTTAGGTTTTCAACCTCTTATTAAACATTCACTCTCATACACGCGCACAAGCCTAAACTTCAAGTCTGAGAAAACTTTAGAGACATAAGGAAGGGGGTCGAAATATTTTCTTTAATGTTAGATTTATTGGTTTTTCTTTTGGTAAAGGTGACCATGGACTTCGAGGGATTCCTTGGGAATTATTCTGTTAACTGAATTCGTAACCCAATAATCTACTTGGTTGGAAGAGAATCCCTAAGGTGGAAGATGATTAAACCTTCCAGGATTAACATACTCCAACCATTGGGACTAACTGAACTAGTAGTAAAAGTGTTTTGAGGAGATCCTTGTCCTCTTAATTTTATTAAATGTGACTAGATGTATTGCTAGTCAAATTTAATTTTCTGTCCAACCATTAATGGAGGTGGAGGGGAAACGAGAGTCACCTTGTACCCTCCTCGACCCGAATACTCCACTTTACTACTGTCACATGGTGCATTTCCTCATCATACCCACCACATTCAATATGCGCGGGCTCATGTTTTACGGTAGCAACCATGATTCATTTTTATCTTTGTACCAATCTACTTTGAGTTGGATACTACATTTTCCTCTGTTCTTGACTTTACTATGCACAGGCATGGTGGCTTGGAGAATCTCCCATATTTCTCCTGTTCGATATGTATCCATCCTAAATAATAATTTTACTGTAGTTTTCATCCTTTTTTTGGCTTATTGTTCTGGTATTATCCTTTTTATTTCCCGTAGGCCCTTCTTTCCCTCCTCCTGTACTCATCGTTCTTTTATTACTATTCCCGATTATGCTTCATCGAAAAAGAAAATCGTATGTTTAAATGGGTTAGGGTCTTATACAAGCCTGTATGCTAAGCCTATTTATTTTTTATTCTGGAACCTCTCTGGCAAGTTGTTTCTATCCGGGTTGTGAAAAGAAATAGGGGTCCATCCCAAATACTCTTCAATAAATTGTAAGACTGCAATTTTTTCCTTATTTGATAATCTACCAGAAAGGATAGTAGTTGGCCAAACCCTTAAGCAAGGATTATACTCAACCTGAATTTAAATATGTTTGGTTAAGTTCTGCGTGCCCCCCTTTTCTCTTTCCAAGCGTCTTACCAGGCATACACGTTTGGGGTTTTGGCATCATGTCGACACTGCATTTCATTAAAACTTATTTGCATAGTGTTAGATAGATCATTGGTTATGTTCTATTGTTTTCTTTATATTTCTGAAAGATGGATATTGAGTTTATGATTTTATGCAGTTTGGTCATGTTCCAACATTCGTGTATTGGTTCTTGGATCTATTCTTGTTTCAATTATTCATTGATTCTTAATGCTAATGATGGGCCCCTTTGGTTTTGTGAGGGTAACCATCAAGAAGTTTAGGACTCCTCTTCCCCTTCCGGGTCTGGAGAAATACGTCGCTCCTAGCGATGGCGAAGGATAATCATATTCCTCTCCTAAAATTGCTTGTTTCCTTTTTTTTTATTATTTGTATTTATGTTGAACAAAAATTTAAGGGTATTTCTCGCAACTCTGTGCAGGGGTTTCGACCACGCGAGGACACACGCT
>WSFP011455124.1:0-19379 GCA_009831015.1 Picea engelmannii
TATGGTTTTAATTAAACAATGATTAGTATTAATAATATTAATTGATTATTTATTTATTAATTAATTGTTCTTAACTTTTGATTAATTAATTAATTAATTAATTATTACATATCACACTCAATGATATTGGTAATAATTTAAGGGGAGCTTAATAATTTTAAATTGTTTAATTAAAATGCTTTACGTATGCGGGAGGGGATAAGACATTAAAGAAAGGGATAAGATATTAATGAAGGAGGGGATAAGACATTAAAGAATGGGATAAGATATTAAAGGGAGCGATAAGGAAATTAATGAGGGGGAGGAAAGTCAGTGAAGGAGGGATAAGGAAGGGAAGGAGTTGGACGGGAGGCATGCTACGGGAAGTGGGGGATGGATTTTGGGAGCTCTGGGTATTGCAGAGAGGGAGGTGAAGTTTTGGGAGAGGGATTGTATCAGTGCATCGGGGTTGCTGGGGGTTTTGGACACGGGGGCCAAGATATCCGTTGATACCCTGGAGCTAGGGAGCTACCTAGTTGGCAGGGAGAAACAATTTTGGGCAGTGTTCAGAAGCGATCAAGGAGGCAAGCTGCGGACAAAAAAAGAGGGATAATAGCATCAAGTTCAGGTATTTATTTCAAATTTTGCATTGTTTTAATCTCTTATAAAAAATTTATTATAATTGATAAATTTGCGGGTGAATGAGCTAAATTGTAGAAATTTCTTGACTGTTATTGTTATGTTGTAAATTAAATGTTAATTTAATTAATTCGGATCTTACAAAAGAGCTAAAGAAGTCTCTGAAGAGACTAAGATAGGGAGAACTATAGAACATAAAATTGAAGAATCAGTAATAATGGAACAAGAGGCAAGACCACTCAAGCCTTCCGCAGAACCAAACAATACAACCTTTGTTTTCTTACCACCATCAGGAGATACTAACTTTGAAGACATCATAGATCTTGAACAAGTGAATACCTTGTTTGGTAGTTCAACCAACATAATTGTCTCTCAAATTGACACGAAAACTTTGGCACCAATAATCTCAACCGACTCAAGTAGAGTCCCAGACATCCAATCAGTAGGAATACCTTTCCATAAGAGGGAAACCTTATTTTATTCAAAAATAAAACCACCTAGGTACTCTCTTTTTGTAAAACAAACCAGTATGGATGATCAGGGGGATCAAAACAATGTAAGACATGAGGAGGAAGAAGAAGCTGGAAACTAAACCGAAACTACCTTCGGGTTTCCAATTTTGGAAACCACCCCAAATGTCAATATGAAAAATATTCCTCTTTCAACATTGCCCACCTTTTATGGTAAAAGCAGTTAATATCCATATACCTTCCTACTTGAGTTCGACATCTTGTGTAGGAGCTACAATTACTTACAAGATGCTCAGAAAATAAAACTCTTTCCTGCCACCCTCAAGGACTATGCACTAAGATGGTTCATGGGATTGGGGGAATCAAACATTAGGTCTTGGGAAGCCATGAAATATATCTTTCTTAAGAAATACCAAGACTACTGTGAGACCAAGGAGTCTCGTAACGATATTTTCAATATCCAACAATTAGAATATGAGAATCTTGAGGAGTATATGGAACGGTTTGCATACATCTCCCATAAGTCAAAATACCATGACCTCCCAGAGGATGCAGTTAGGGCTCTTTTCCTTCATGAAATTTCAGAAGAATACCTAGATATGCTTAACCTAATGGAATTAGGTGACATATCTCATAAACCATTTGCTGAAATATGTGAAATGTGTAAGAATTACTTGAGGAGTAGAGCTTAAACATGAAAGAATGTTCGGGACCCTTATAATAGAAACTTAAAACCAGTTAGTTCAGGTGGTATCACAAGAGAAGAGATATGGAATATTTTAGAGAACTTCAAGACAAATATCTTAAGCACAATAGGTTCGTAGTTGGACACCCTAAAAATTAAAAAGAAACAGCAGGAGGAAAATGTAGCAATGAGCATATATTGCCCAAGATGCAGGAGGAAGCATTCTTCAAGAGAATGCCCATTAGATAACATTTCAGTTTGTGGATTCTACACAGAAGACCATTCAATTGAGAAATGTCCATCATTTCTCGATTTGTTAGCCATCTATAGGAGTGGGAATCCTGAGGAATCCTCTTATTCACCTAGGAGGCCATGGCAGCCTAGGAACCGACCCACATACCCAGATCCACAATCTCAAGTTTCACCCTATTATCAACAACAACAATAGTGCAACTCAACGGGTTGGAAAAACTGGTCTACACAGTACCAACATCCTTGGATTCAAGGATGGAGAGGAGTTCATAACCAAGGAAACCCTCAAGCTCCACCTGTCCCTATGTCCAACCATCCTTACCCTCAGTTTCCACCAAACACTCCACATCTTCTGCCAGGTTTTGTTCCACCACCTTTACCTCCTATTCCACAACAACAACCAAAACAATATCATAATGCAAGCTCCCCAAAACCGACATTATTACTGGCACAACCAGTTCCCAACCCAAATAACAAGCCAACTCAACCTCTTCATAATGTTGGGTTGCAAGTTCCCCCTTATTCTTGAATGTTTTCTGAATTTCCGACTGTACATATGTAAATAATTTTGAATTTTGTTGATAAACAATTCTAGAAATTTTTGTAGGTATTTATTTCACCAGGAGTAGATGTTACACTTGATTTTGGTCACTCTGATGATGACCCCATAGGCATGTGTTCAGGCTTCCAAAACAATATTTCACACGAGGAAAATGGTCGAGTTCTTCCCCTACAAGGCACATTTTTAGAATGATGCCACAGGCTGATAGTGGTACACAGTGTGAAAATCCTTGATTTCTACAGGCTGCTCTATGCCTAGCCTGTGGGATTTCTGCATGTTTCTATATAGGCAGTGTACGACGACGCTTGAAGCTAAGAAAAGGAAGAAGTTTCATGAGGTTTCTAGAAGGAGAATCTTCTAGAATGTGAGGTGGTGTCCGTATGGTTGTGATCTTACTGGATTTTTTGATTTGGTGGGATCATCCTCATCCTAGTAACCACTTCATCTTCTCCTGTATAATAATGGTTTTCTCATGAAAAAGGTTAAGCAAGGTCAAGCAATATTGAGAAAAGAATAGGTTGAAGATTGTGTGACGAATCTTGATACAATTGATGCTTGAGGCCTCCATTTGTCCATCAAGCTTTGTGGATTGTCTTCATGCAAATTCAGAGCAAGTTTATGTGTGGGTTGGAACAAAGGACCACCAAAAGGGAACTTGCAACATCAAGGCACTTTGGTTGTATCTTCCACTTTTACTTAATATGATACAATGACATGTTTATTTCCCATAAAATCATTAGTGTTTTATTACAATACTCCTTGATCACATGTTTAGGTTTCTATTGAATCTACAATTACTGCTTTCACTTTGGTTGGTTTGTGTCATTGCAAATCTGATCTCACAAGAGCACCGGAGCGAAGCAGGGACAACAAAGATATAGGGAAGCAATATATAAAGGTATGTCATTGACTTCTTCTTTGGTGATAAATTCAATAGTAGCAACCTAGGGAAAGCGTCATGTCCTGTATTGTTTTGTTCTAGATCCAGGTGGATCTAGGGAGATTAGTTTATGTCCACATTCACCGATTTATCCAATAACAAAATTGGTGACTCAACTGGGGATATGACTTGATTGTGGTGTTTTTTTGGCCATTTGATATTTACCTACTATTTTTTATTTGAATTCAGTCTCTGAGTCTGTGGGAGATCCATTCAGACTCTCTGAGTTTGAAAGTTCACAGATATTTTTTACCTTTTTCTCAAATTTTCTTGATTTTCATACGTGTCTGCACTGCACCCTATACTTATTATATGGAAACCTTTGATTTCCGCACCCTAGATATTTTATTCAGTGCATACTTTCCACACCCTGTCTATTTTTGGCCTGTGGAAACTCTAGATTTTCGCACTGTAATGTGCTACTAGCCTGCGACGACATCTGTGAAATTTTTGAGTGGGGTATTGGCCTTTGTTGTTGGCCAGTTTTTGCTTTATTTATCTGGGGGGAACTTTTTTAGCCAATGTTTGATTGTTTTCTTATGCTTAACACACTGTTGATTGGTTTTCGGAGATCGAACACATCTCTTAGTCATTTTCTAGTTTTCATTTTTGATTTTTAAACAACAAGGGTATAATCTCAGAACTTGTATCTGAGTGCTTGCTTGATTAAAAATATTGGATTGGATTTGAAGTTTTGGATTGATTATGTATTTTGGATTGTTTTATGATTGAGAGGTTGTTTATTCATTTGCATTTGAGGAAATAATTTCTCATCATTTTTTATTTTTTGTCTTCATTGAAAGTTCGATTTGGGTGCTTGTTGAAGGTATAAATTTTCTTAGATTTCTTGTCTTTTCTCTGTCATGCCCTTGGTCTCGTCTTAGAAAGGAAGAATTTGAAGTTATCCGTCCTTTTGAATAATCATACATAATTTTTTTTATTGCATTTAAGCGAAGAGAACATTGAATAACTTCATTGTTTATTGGTTGTTTGGAATTACGTCCATTTAAAGAAAAATGAAGTATATTTCGTAGTTTACATCATTCCGAAAACACCTTCTCCTTGCTGTAGATATAATTCATTGATTTTTTTTTTCATCATTCATTTCTATTTGCATATTGTTGGGTCAAGGTATTACACAACATTGGTTTCATTCCTGTCTCCCTCTTGAGTAACAACAACCTTTAAAAATATTGCGGAAATCTAAAACTTAACTAGTAATTTTTTCTAGGGCTCTTTTATACCAACATTAGCTAGGCTAGAGATTTGGAATAGGCAGTGAGACACACTCTCCAAAGAAAAAAACACACAATATCATCTTGTGATAGGGAGTGAAAAATTCCATTTGCAACATTTTGTCCTGGGAAGCCCTTCTCACACAAGGGTCAAACCTGAGGTCGCATTGAGATTGGCAGAGTTACTCACCCTGCTTTGTTGATCTCGGTGTAGATATTGCACGTATTATGGGGGTTGCTTGAAGGTATACCCACAATGATGAGTGGAAGCCTATTAATTTTATTTTGGGCTAGATACCCTGCCCTTGCGCGTGGATCGGACTGTCTACTGTCTCCCCAGGCATCATTATTGTTTTTGGTAGCCTTAGTTGCCTATCTTCTTAGGGTTCGTAAAAAATACTTCGAGGGAATTGTCCAAAGGATGAGATTACATTACAAGAATATGTTATCCTCCTCAATCTTGTGTAAAAAAAAAGAGGTACTTGCCAGAAATGGTGGGGGAAAATTTGGGAAAGAGGTGTGTTTCTGTACCTGTATTAGTGGCAGTACTAGTCGCTCTTGAACATGACATCCCCTTCATCATTTAAATCCGGGTTGGGAAATCCATTTGTTTCTCATTTGGCCTTCTTTGAATTCATATCTCAGGTCATCTTTGAGTCAATGCTGCTAAGACCTGTGTCGTTTCATTCATATGTTCAAGAAAATTCCAAACAAGCCCTCCCTCGAGTCGACCATCTGCATTATCATTTCTTACCATGTCGGCCTTCCCTGTGTCAATTTTGAATTATTTTCATAATTTGATCTACCTTTAATATGTTACTTATTTCATGTCACATATGGGGGATACATCAAGGCCCTCCTGTTACGAGTCTTTTTCCTTTCGACTTCAACTCATCATCCAGGAACAAGAATTAGAAATCATTTATTACCTTAGAGCCTGCATGCCTCAATGACAGGTTTCTTCACTCTCGACAGTGGATTCACATCATTGGTCCCTGATCGATCTATTTCATCAAGTGTTCGACTTCATCTCATTTATTCACATTCATTGGATTGTACTAAGGTACCTTGGTATTCATTGACATCAATGGTGATTTCCCTCACACTTGTTAATGATTTTCATCAATGACCGGTAATCAAGTGGTTTCTACCATGTTCGACTTCAACACCTATAATCGCATGGTTAGATTCGTACTTACGGACGACGGGATTGAAGACCCTGGATCTTATCTTTTTGGCCTAGGTTGAGATGGAGTATTTATGATTTTAATTGACACACAGATCCACTTTGTATATCTTGTGGCTGTGTCTGAATTTACACTTTCTAATACATAGATCCACGATGTATTTTTGGTGTCTATGTAGAATCTTGATGACATGGATCCATGATGTATAATTGGTGGCAATGACTTGCATTTATGATTTCAATCACTTGTAATCTGAGTATGGGAATGCCTACCTCATAAATGGTATAATTCTATGCAGATGCTTGATTGTTTGCAAGTTCCTGATTGGTGCGCTCCTTGTTCCCGACACACACATGCATTTTACAAAGTATTTTGACTGTCACATGTTCCAGCCTCATACTTTGGGGGGCATTCTGTTACACATTATTTTGGTCACTCTGATGATGACCCCATAGGCATGTGTTCAGGCTTCCAAAACAATATTTCACATGAGGAAAATGGATGAGTTCTTCCCCTACAAGGCACATTTTTAGAATGATGCTGCAGGCTGACAGTGGTACATAGTGCATAAATCCTTGATTTCTGTAGGCTGCTCTATGCCTAGCCCACGAGATTTCTGCATGCTGCTATATAGGTAGGGTGTGGCAATGCTTGAAGCTAATAAAAGGAAGAAGTTTCATGAAGTTTCTAGAAGGAGAATCTTCTAGAATGTGAGGTTGCGTCCTTATGGTTGTGATCTTACTGGATTTTTTGATTTGGTGGGATTATCCTCATCCTAGTAACCAATTCATCTTATCCTATATAATAATGGATTTCTCATGGAAAAGGGTAAGAAAGGTCAAGCAATACTGAGCAAAAAATAGGCTGAAGACTGTGTGAAGAATCCTGATACAATTGATGTTTGAGGCCTCCATTTGTCCATCAAGCTTTGTGGATTATCTTCATGCAAATTCAGAGCAAGTGTATGTGTGTGTTGGAACAAAGGACCACTGAAAGGGAACTTGCGACATCAAGGAACTTTGGTTGTATCTTCCACTTTTACTTAATATGATACAACGACATGTTTCTTTCCCATAAAATCATTAGTGTTTTATTACATGACTCTTTGATCATGTGTTTAGGTTTCTATTGAATCTACAATTGCTGCTTTCACTTTGGTTGGTTTGTGTCATTGCAGATCTGATCTCACAAGAGCACCGAAGCGAAGCATGGACAACAGAGATATAGGGAAGCGATATATAAAGGTATGTCATACACTCCTTCTTTGGTGATAAATTCAATAGTAGCAACCTAGGGAAAGCGTCATGTCCTGTCTTGTTTTGTTCTAGATCTAGGTGGATCTAGGGAGATTAGTTTATGTCCGCATTCACCAATTTATCCAATAACAGTAGACAATTTCAAGGAAATATAAAATAAGGATTTTTCTTCAAAATATTTCTATATTTGAACCTTGTTGTCTGTTAAGCATCAAATGGATATTGACTTGTTGTAATTAGACATATTTTTACAAAGATTTTCATATTTTCTTAAGGCATTTTAAAAAGCAGTTGCTCTTAAAAATATTCACCACTATATAAGGAAGTGATACCGTAACCATCAAGATTAGAGGTCTCTCATACAATTTTCCCAAGAAACCTGAGTAAGTGAGTAAAGTATATTTATTAAAAAGTAACAAGGAGGTATGATTAGCGGTTAGTCATGGAAACATCACAATAACTTACAAAAGAAGAAAGTGAGTTGAGACTAGAGATGCCTTTTTGTTCTTTCTCAATGGTACCGTCCACTACACTCTAAATATCTTGATTATATCATATCTTTAGATAGGCAACGTTTTCTTAAGTGCCCCTTACATCAGGACAATCGCTAAGGAATATAATGAAAAGTCATCCTCTAACATAAATACCATCCCAATTGAACAAAAAAGAAAGAAAAACGTTGTTTTCAGAGCTGTCCCTCCATCTTCTTGCATAAAGAAATCTTATACTAAAATCTTAAAATATGGAGGGCCAGTCTCTGAGGGTGTAAGAGGATAACCCATCATGATACTGAATAGGTCTGCTGGCAGCAGGTACCAGCCTGTGGTATGACTAGGTAAACCTGCCGGAGTACTGAACAGGCTTGCTGGCAGAGGGGCATTCTACCTAGCGAGGATGGTAATCTGACAAAAAAAAATAATAAATCTAAATTTGTCCTGATGTACTACATTACTTGTAGACAAAGATGACATGCAGTATGTATGGTTAAGCTAAGGTTAATGAAATCCATAAAATTTCCATTGGGAACTAACTCTGAGACTATCTTGAAACTCTCTCACCTACCTCTTCTTATCTATATATAGGATCTCTTATCCTATAGGTGGGACCATCATTTAACCGTCTCGTCAGACCAATCTGTGGAATTTATCTCTACAATTAACAAGCTGTAAATCTTCGTCTATTGGGAGAACTGACCAATTTCCTATATTTTTGATTGTGAGGTGTCACAATACTTAGGTGTGGGGGAGGGGTTCATGAGTTGACAAATGATCACTGCCTAGAGAAGTAAATCTTTGTAAAAATTTATGTATTGTTTTCATGATATAGGTTATTACATCAACAATCATTTTATTTTTGAAATGATAATCTCCTATGTGTTATAAATTGTTGAATATATCTTTAACATACCACTTTATTGGTTTATTTTCATTATAGGATGTTAATTGTAGGTTTAAAATTACATTCCTTATGCGAGTCGATTGAGTAAGCATGGTGGAAAAATCAACAAAAATGGAACACTCTGCCTTTGCTCTTAATCACTATGACTGTCAAAACCATTCCAAGATTGCAAGCTATCCATTACGGGAGGTAAAAATGCATTTAGCACAGAGGTACCATATGGAGTGTCGTATGAAGTGCCATATGAGGTGCCATATGAAGTGCCATATGAGGTGCCGTATGAGGTGCCGAATGAAGTGACATATGACAATATACACTAGTAACTGTCCACAATTTCAGGTAACCAGGAATCAATGACATTTAATTGATTTAGTTTATGGCAATCAAGATTGAAGATGAAAACCTTAGACATTTTCATGATCAAATGTCCAATGTCCAAGTCAAAAGACTTGGACATTGATCTAACTTCGTATCGTTAAGATTTCCCCCAAAAATGAGCCTTCAAATTCGAATTTTCTCACACATGGCAACTCATGCGTGCATATGTGCAACCAATTCCACGCTAGGTGCATTCAAATATAGGATTGGGTTATCCTATTATTCCAATTCACCCGTGCCATTTGCATTTGTCCCTATTTTAAAATGCACTCAGCCTTTGTTTATTTGTTCCTCTTTTCAAATTGCGCTCGACCTCTGTTCAAATTGTGCCATTCCTTGGCTTGATCACACCCTCTCTTGGTGAATTTCACCTCTATTAATTTCTTCACACCATCACTATGCCGAAACGGTATGAACCGTCTTCCTACGCAGACCTCTTTGCCATCCATGAGTTTGTACAGTGCATGGAGGTGTTTTTGCATGCAGGCAAGGGGCCATTTTTATCCCACTTGCAGGGCCACGACAATGGAATCTCAATGCAATTTTCCCTTGGTTTTGATGGGAAGACAATGTGTGTGGGGTCTCTCACCTTTGGGTCTCAGAGGATCCATAGCTATAGCCATAAAGCTTCCAAGAGTGGGAGATATATGGTTTAAAAACCACCAGCTGCTGCGCTCAAGCTATAATAGGGTTTTTAAACCAGAATTCTAGAACATCTCTGGACCTAAAGGATACTCCAAGGAGTGGATAAAAGAGGATCTAATCAACCCTCTCATAGTCATCACTAGGTTGATCACATGTGAAGGTATATATTCCACCTTTAAAGCCTATCACTTTAGATTGTTAGCTCACTTTCGGTTCAATAAACCATTGAATTTTCCCTTCTACTTTTTAAATAGCTTGGAGAATATGTCCTCTCAAGTGAGGAAGAATGTAGCCAACCCCCACAACAAGCTCTTTCACCATGCCCTTATCAAACTTGTTTTAGCCGAATTGGAAAAACAGGGGAAAACTTGGGATGAATTCATTTACCAATTTGTGAACCCTCACTTGATAATCAAGACTAGCAAAAAGACATTCTATTTAAGTACTATTTCTCCATCCAAACCCCACTCTCCGAAATCTCCAAACCCTCCTGCACAAGCCATTTATTTACCGGACCAAAAACCCTAGAAGCTTGTTGATACCCCTGCAACCTCATTGGGCAAAAAGATCAAGAAGCCTATTGTTAACTCCCCGATGCCTTCAATATCTCTTGATCCTACACCCAATAAGCTCCAAGAAGTAATTCAACAAGAATTTCCCACAGTTCCCACCAATAGGAGAGGAGCTAATTGATTTAATAGAGGACCCTTTCGAAAGAGTACCCGAAGCACAAGAGGAAAACCTTATGCAAAACCCCTGACTACTTCGGACTCTATCCAAGTGTCCTCTGATCTCAAAAGTCCTCAAAAAAGACTTAGGGAAGTGTCCGTAGATGAATTGAAGCCTTAAATAAAGAAAAAATCAGAACCTACTTCTCCTCATCAACCCCATATTACTCCTACCTCACAGATTCCTACCCTAGATCCTAAGAGTGACAAACACTCTACATCTTTCAAAGGATATAAGCCTTCCTCCGAGATAACTGATCCTACTCCAACCATTGAAAATCTACAAAAAGAGATTTTTCCGCTGCTGCAACAGTTGGAAGATAGGAAGACTATGGACACACATCTTCACCATGATAATGCAGTCCTCCAAGCAAAGGTGAATTCCATTCAAAGGTTGGTTGAAGAGATGACCAAATCCAACAGTAAACTCAGGGCACAATTAAAGCAACACAAAAGGCACAAGACCAAATCTTCATGGCAAGAAGGAGAAGCTTCTAAAGCTGATCCTCCTCAACAAGCTTAGTCATGAGGGGCAATTTCTTTTTGTTTGCAGTGGGACTTGAAAAATATTAGGTGTGGGGGTAATGTTGGGCCCATGATATGATTTATTTAATGACGTTAATTAGATCCTTTTTGGCCGAATATGTATATGCATTTTCCTGTTTTGAAGAGTTTTTGAAGAGATTTTGTGTCAAATCACTATGATTGATACCCGATATGCATGATTCATGTTTCATGATGATTTTGAGTGTAGTTCAACATGTTTTTATGATTCCAGGAAACTATTTCGCGTTTTGTGTGTCACAGGGAAAAATCACAACTTGTTTTTTCTTTCGACATTCCGTCCGATACTCCATCCGACACTCAGTCTAGTACTCCATCTGAAACTCCGTCCGACACTCTGTCCTGCACAAAAACCATGGGCAATTTGGTGGTTATCATATCGATGACCAATGATGGGTGAATTAGAGACATGGGTTTTGCTTGTTCTCGTGGCCTCCAACTACCGAGCTTCTGACAAATCGATTTGGGTTGTTATGCTGGGCGATTATTGGCTCCCCTTATTTCTGGAAGCCACTGACAGTTAGGACACATTAAATGCGATTTGTTGTTTTTAGAGAAGGTCGACCCTTCTAGTGGTCGACCTCTCAGCTTGTAAAATCTATAAATACCACCTCAGTGGTTAGACAATTGTTAAGTAGAAGAGTTAGATAGAAAAAGACAATTCTGCTCCGTTTTTCTATTTTCATATACATTTTGCTAAAACTATGTAAAGAGTGCGTTTTTGATTTTAATGGTGAATTCGTGTTGTTAAGCTCGTGGTTCATCTTTAAAGATTAGCCATGACTTGCTGGGGGTCCCAACAACAATATGGGTGAATATTTAATATGGTTTCTTGTGAATTGAGTAGTGTAGTTGTCATTTTATTCATTTCCTGTACATGAGTTTTTCATTATGCTTCTTTATTGTATAACTTGTTGTTTATAATTTAATCAGTTTAGTTCAGTTTTGCAGGTTATTATGGAGGCTATTGTTAATATGCAATGATCTGTTAGTTAATAGGAGATAATCTTGCAAGCTTAGATACTAATCCTGTGTATAATTAGATGACATATTATATTTTCTTTATGCCGAAATAGAGTTTAAAACAAAGTTTTTAGTTCATGATTTCCTTGACAAAGTTTTGGTGGATGGATAGTTATTAGTTTTTAGTTTTCAATTCTAGTTTGTCTAGCTAGTTGTTGCTTAGTTTGCTTATCTAAATTGTCATTTAGTTTGCTCATTTAATTTCTTGTCATATGCTGAAATAGTATTTAATTTCTGTTTTATGAGTATTTCCTCTTTTGCAATTTGAATTGTTAGAATATAATTAGTTTAGTTTATTTTCATGCAATTTCCTTTTCTAGATTTAGGTTGCAATTTCAATTCAAAGTTGATTATTGAATGCATTTTTCAGTTATGAATCTAGGTAGTATGAATTTGCTTAATTAGCATATAATGCAATTGAATTTACTAGAATAGTGTTTTTATACTATTAATGATTAATGCATGATTGAATAATCACATGGATATGAAGGATAGTTGATGTTGCTTCTATAATGGCTAAGTTCTCATTGGATTGTCTAATTCACACTTTTTACTTTGCTATTGAAGTCAATATCGAGTTTATTCCTCTTGAATTATCGTTCATTGTTAAGTGCCATCATGATATTATAAGACACCGGAGACTTAACCATCAACACTATGTTTGAGTTTTCTTGCTTTCATAGAGAGTTTCTTTGCTTTTGTAGATTAGAGAATAAGTTTCTTGCCTTAGTAGATTAAAGAATAGTTTCTTTATCATAGATTAAAGAGTAGTTGCTAATTACTTTTATTGTCATAATGCTTTCAATTGAGTAGATTAAGATTTCCTTTTTATAAATTAGAAGTAGTTGTGAAATTTAATTTAAGAATAGAGTTCACTTGCTTCTTAGCTTAATTAGTTTCTTATTGAGTAATCTTAACTAGTTTACTTGCTGTAGAAGTTATCATAGATTAGTTAGTTGTTTGCTTGCTCGTTTACTTGCTTTAATAGGGTAGTTGCTTGCTTGTCTATTTTTCTTTGATAGGATAGTTGCTTACTTATTTACTTGCTTTTATAGGATAGTTGCTTACTTATTTACTTGCTTTTATAGGATAGTTGCTTATTGAATTTGAGTAGGTTAATTAAAGTAGTTTGCTATTGTTATTGCTTATTAGGTAGATAGTTTGCTTTTGCTTATTGTCATGATTAAGTTAGTTTGCTTTAAGTAGGGTTTTCATTTGCTTTCTTATAACTATCAATTGATCCATTGTTCAAAGGTCACTTAGGGTACATAGTTTAAGTTTATTAGTAGGGTTTGATCATTAGTAGTCTTTGCTTGAGTAGATTATCCCTTCAATATCCCATTTCCTTAGTTAGACTATACTACTAGCCTTTATACCTTGGCATATATATTGCTACAACTCTAAGTTTACTTACCCTGGGTTGACAATTTGATTGAGGGTTTTTAGTGTGTTTTTAGTGCATATAAAATACCCATCACCCCCCTTGACCAAGGAAGATATCTCCCGATACATGACACACCTCTAACCCCAATAAATAGTGCACCAATCCAATATCCTCCATCTCAAACTCTGTAGACAAATCTACTTTTCACAATGCAATAAGCTCCTCTACATCTGTGAGAAACAAATTATCCATGTACAACACCAAGATGAGTGGATCCAACCCAACAAGTATGAAGTACAAGTTAGGATCCACCTCACTCTTGGTGAAACCCGTACTCTACAAGTATCCATCAGTCCTCCAATACCTTGCCTTGGGTGTCTGTTTGAGTTAGTACAAGGCTTTATTAAGCCTACACACATGAGCCTCCCTCGCATGTACCTCAAATCCCTAAGGTTTCTCTATATATAATTCTACCTCAATGATCCATTGAGGAAATTTGACTTCACATCAATTTGGTGAATCCTCCACCCCATAACTGAAGAAATATAAATGATATCTCAAATAGAAGCATACCCAGTGGTAGGAGGATTTTTTTTTTTGTGTTCCACTCTCTCTCATTGAGAGAATCCTCTCGCCACAAACCTTTCCTTGAACTTCTCTATGTTTCCATATGCAACATGATTGATCTTGTAGAGCCATCTAGAAATCACAAATGAATTCCCCTTCGGTCTCGACACTATGTCCCACCATGGAATCCTACCAAAACTGCTGATCTACCGCTTCCTAAAATCTAGAAGGATCAACATCAACGATTCTACTAATAACCTCCATATAGTTTGAAAACTTCCTTGAAGGGATTCTCTCCCTAACTGGACTCATAGGAGCCTCACCCACATCCCTCAATGTCTGTAATAACCACCAGGGTCTCCTGATAGAGATGGAAGGGGATAACTCCTCCCCACCTGAAGTCTGAATTCCTAAACTGAAAGTTTTTGAGTTCTTGTCATCCTTTGGAGCCTCTTTCTCATTGTCCTCTACCACTACTAGTGACTCTTGATATTTCCTAGATTCAAATTTCTCCATGAACTTAACATCTCTACCCACACCTATATTCCTCTACATTGGTATGGAGATCATGTAATACTTTGAGGTCTCGTTGTACCCCAAAAATATACCCTTCTATCCTAAAGGTTCTGGTTTTGTCCTCTTCTCCATAGGCACAAGGATGTATATTAGAAAACCAAATATCCTCAAGTGTCCTATCTCTGGCTTCACCTCCGAGAATACCTCTTCCAAAATCTTTTTCCCCAATATTATGTGAGGACTTTTGTTATGCATATATATTGTTGTGTTACATTCCTCTTCCCAAAGAAACATAGGAAGATCCTGGTCATTATCACATCCTTGGAAGAGCCGATGATGGGATTTCTCTTTCTCATGGCAACCCTACTCTCTTGACGGTTGTATGAGATAGTCAACTCCCTCTTGATCCCTGCCTCCTTGCAAAAATCCTTGAAGTCATTAGAGGTGTACTCTCCCCCATTATTCGAAATCAATACCTTGATATTATTTCTTATCTAGTTCTCTACTTGATCCATGATCTCCTTGAATCGATTGAATATCTCATCCTTGGTATTCATAAAGAAGATACAAGTTTTCCTGGAAAATTCATCAATGAATGTGACATAGTATGATTCTCTCTGTACTAATGCTAATGAAATTGATCAAATCATATCTGAGTGAATAATATCCAAGATCCCCTTGGACCTACTCTCACTTCTTGGAAAATTAACATTGACATTCTTGCCAAGTGCACACACCCTGCAGCTCAACACTGAAATTTGGTAGACTAGTGACAATATCCCTCAGAATCAACAATGCTCTGTAGTGTAGGTGTCCCAAAATCCTGTGACATAACTCACACAGGTTTTCACTATCATGTACCAAGGCCTGAACATGCTTTCCTTGTAACTTGTATAAATTACATTCTCTAACCCCAATGACCACGATTGTGTCTAGGTTAGATCCCTATGGATGTATGAGTACCTATCCTCAATGAAAAGTAACAAAAAAAACCTTGTCCTCCATAAATGAGACTGAGAGAATTTTTTTCCTAAATATTAGTACATAAAGAACATCTTGGGCATCGAACAAACCTCCTAATTCAAGTTAAAAAAATATAGTTCAATCACCTTTCACTACATACTTGGAATCATCACGAAGATCAACATGAATCCATGAGTTCTTCTCTATCATATTGCTAAATATCTCTCGTGCTTATGTCATGTGAGGTGATGTACCAATTTCCAATTATCATGCACTCCTGGTGGATATGTTGGTGGAAAGACAAGAAAATAGTGATAAATCCCTCTCGAACTTTGTAACAAACTCATCCATCCGTGTCTCTACTGATTCTACTGTTCACAAATTTCCTCTTCCTTCTTCTCTGGATACTGAGATGCATAATGACCACTCTTATGGAATGTGAATCACTTGATCTTACTCAATTTCTTCTTCTTCCCTATATTTTATGTATCTCCATCAGTGTTACCCTTCTTTTTGGGAACCTTTCCTTTCCCCTTATTTGTCTTACTAATAAGGGAGAGTTATCATCACTACTTCCTTTCTTATTTCCTTTAGACTCCTCTCAAGTATCTTCATGGATATGAAGCCTCTGCCAATTTGGGTGTTTTTCCCGATCTCACATGAAAAATGGTTCCCATGACTTGGGAAAACCATTCAATGTGACATTTATGATCTCTATGTCATCCACTTTCTTCCCAATAGTTGTAAATTGATCGTGTACCTGAGTGATCCTCATGAAATAGCTAGTAACTTTGTCAGATCTAAACATTTGCATAGATCTAAGTTTATTTCGCAAGACCATCTTCCTATTCATGTTATCATTTTGGAATAATCCATCCAAGGCATCAAACATCTCCTTGTATGTCTTATTCTTGTATAAGTTAGGAATCATATGATTCTTCATCGCATCCAATATTACCTCCTGGGATTTGATCTCCTTCTTCTAGTGAACTGCCAAATCTTGCGGATCTATTAGTGGAGGAAATAATTTGTACACAATGTCCCAAAAGTCTCATTCCTTCAAAATTAAATTGATTATTTATTTCCAATATAGGAAGTTGGATTCGTCATCAAATTTGTATTCAAATCTTATAATTACTGTTTCCATCCCTTAAGATCTGATAATTTTCCTTGGAAATAACTTGCTACTAAAATTTCCCCTGTATTGATCTATATGACCCTATATGCACCTGTTACCATTATAACCTGCATATGTATGCACATTTTTCTAATTCAACTTGCTTATGCACGTGCCTTGGCCTACTGCAACCCACATACAACTCCATATAATTACAAAATCAAGTTCTTCTTCAATATGATTGTTTCCTTGAAATCCAACTTATTCATGACTGCTGGTTATAGATATGTTGAGATCTCCTTATAGATCTGACTGATCTATTGTGGATACGAAACATGGATTCCTCTCAGAGTGAGTGGTGTGATACGATGTTGACTTTCCCTAATCCCAATACCTAGGTATATTTTATCTAGTGATTTCTTTGTTGTAAATCAAATTAGTAGCTAACAAAACAAAATACACTTGCTAGAATAATCAATTGAAATAAATAGTGGAAGCAATAGTAGAAACCAAATCTCATACACAATACACAAATGGATTCTTCCCATCAACGAAGATTATCATTAGAATAATATCAAATGTTACAAGGTCTCCTGTCCTAGGAAAATTACTCACAGAGAAATACAAAAAGCTTTAGATAACACCTGCAACCCTAACAACTCCTGAGCCACTGTATGGCCCCATAATTTCATGCTTTTCGAGGTGTACACACCTTTCCTTAAGAAAACACACATATATGTGTTTGTCTTCACTGAAACTAATGTACATGCACAATTTTATTGTAAAAAAAACTCCATACGGCTCGACCCTACTACTACGACTCCAATTTGTTGGAGCTCCTTGCGACTATTCCCGTTCTCTCTTCTCCCTGACCTATATTGATCTCTAGATGAAAATACTTCTCCACCTATCCGAAATCTCCTTGAATCACAATCATTCATTATCCAACCCTCTATTGGAAAAGTGTTTCCTCCTTCACCCTTTCCATGCTTTTATAATATTGAGTTATGACCTAACCCTAATCTCCAAAGTGATTAACAATTGAGATTAAATCTCACCTCACTTGATATCAATGGATTATATTTAATTCACTAATGCTAATAACTTTATCATTTCATTAAATAAAACTCAACTATTTAATAAAATCACTCTACTTTAATAATTCCTTTAATTAAAGTAAATTACCAAGGTAGAAGGCTTTAGACGACTTCCACACATCTAGACACTTAGACTTATGTGAAAGTATCTTTTCGATTCTACAAACATCAACATATGAATCCCTCAAAGGCTGATTTGAATCCCTTGAAGCCAAAATCACCAAATGGATGAGCCAATACTTGAACCATACCTCCTATGAACAACCTTCCTACCATGAAGATGTTGACTCCTATTGGGTAGGTGTTATATTCTTTGCATGTGTGTGTGGGGGCATGCTAAGTTTGACTACTATGTCTGACGATTGCATCACCTGTAGCTCTTTGTGGGTGTGTGCATTGAGATATTTCCTAAAGGGTCCCAAGGGGGGCCAATATCATCCCACCTGGTTACACAGAGTGTTCGAGGAAGTGCCTTGATTTTTTTTTTTCGGGCGGTTTTTGCTATTTTACCATTTTTTCACTATTTTTAGCGGTTTTCTAAATTAATCCCATATTAAGGGATTATGATTTTCATAGTTGTGGAATACCTAAAATATTGTGTATACGTTGGACAGGTAGTCTTGAAAACAACTTTTTCATTTTTATTAAAGTTTTGAGGAAAAATCCTAAGTATAAGAAAAGTGCACGGAGGAAGAAGGAAAGCTAGAGAGTGTGCAACTGAGGCACATCTAGAAGGAAAGTGTGAAGAAGGAGGAAAGTGTGCAAAAGGAAGACAACCCACAACTCAAAGAATAAATCCATAAGAAGAAATCAAGAAAATAAAGCATAACATGAGAATGACAACCTGACATTTTAGAAATAGAAGAATAATAGAAAAGTAGCATGAAGGTTGAAAAGCAAAAGAAAGGCATCAAACAACCAGTTAGATGAGCTGGACATGCATTGTAGTATGCTATTTTTGGGATGCATAGATTAGGTTTTTAGCCCAAGCCTATTGTATAATTATGTAACAGTTTGGGAGATTAAGGGTTCAGTTAGGGAATATTCTCATGAAGTTCGGTTATGATAGATTATGTTATGTTATAGTCTAGTAATTTTTGATGGATACCAAGTTCTAGAGTTCATGAATGTAGCATTCAATGGTTGAGAAGAATGAATAAAGGAATGATAAAGAGATATTATAGAATCCCGTGTTGCCTATTTTTCTGTGTCTGATTATGAATACTGCTTGCATGCATCATAGAATAACTTCGTATGATAGATAAGTATGATGCAATGATTCATTATTGTAATAGTAACAAATCTATACAATAATATGGAATATGATAAGTATAGGAATCTGAATCATGAGTAGTTTGTTGGATTACGGAGAGGGGGGGGGGTGAATCAGTAAAAGAGCAATTGAATCCTTTTTAACCATAAAATGCAAGTGTTATATCGATGTAGCATTATCATACAATAGTTGTAGAGTAAATAAACAATGAAAAAATGGGCAATCATAAACATACACAATACACCAGTGTTTTTACGTGGAAACCCAAAGCAGGAGTAAACCACAAAATGCTGTTTCTTATATGTCTTTAAGAATTACATTGATTGGAAGCACCAAATTCCTTTGTTTTCCAACTGCAACTGGAGGGAGGCTCCAACCCCCTAGTTTCTCAAGCTACAACCTGAGGGAATATCCAACTCCCCAATTCTTTGGCTACAACTAGAAGGAGGCTACAACCCCCTATGTTCTCTGGCTATAACCGGAAGGTGGCTACAACCACCTGTCCTTGCCCCGTCCAACTG
>WSFP011455125.1:0-19379 GCA_009831015.1 Picea engelmannii
CCTTCAAAATTCCTATCCTGAACAGAACCTGGAAACTCTTACCAGGCTTCATAGGTTGGCAACTTTGGAAAGAGAGAAACAGAAGAATATTTCACTCCCAGCCATCTCCTCCCAACCTCTGGAACACAATCCTCATGCATCTCGAGGAAACTCTTCAGCTGCAATCATGGACCAAGGAAGACTTCCCAACTGACCCAGGTGAGCTCTCTCTCCTCAACTTCTGGGGCTTCTCGATTGCACACTCCACCCCTCCTCAGAAGCCCCCCCTTTTTTCAAAATCCCCCAATCCCTCTAAGTGGATCCTCCCCCTGCAAGGCTTCCATAAGGTCAAATTTGATGGCGCATCAAAAGGCAATCCAAGACACTCAGGCTATGGCGCGGTCATAAGAAACAACTTAGGCCAAATTCAAAGCCTCATTGTAGAAAATCTCGGATGTGACACCCAAAATTCTGCAGAGCTTTGGGGTCTTATCAAAGGAGTGCAAATGGCACTAGATCAAAACCTCACCTATCTGATCATTGAAGGAGACTCCAAAATCATAATAGACTTGGCAACAAAAATCCTGAATGGTAGAGATCCAGGGAAAATCACACCCAGTTGGCACCTCCTTAGCCCTCTTTACAGCTTCCAGGCTCTTCTCACACCCTCTCTAACTCTAACCCTTTCACACATCCGTGGAAGTGCAAACAAATTTGCAGACAGAATAGCCAATGCATGGGTTGACTCAATGCAACAGATCATTCTCCACGATTCCAAGAAGTCTCAAATCTCACCCCTCTGGATTCAATGCGAGGAGCCTACTCAGATGGATGGCCCTAATGATCAAAAGCTCAGGCGCGAGTGCAAAAGAACATCAATTGGTAGTTGATTTAGGGACCTTGGAAATCAGGATTCAGGAGCATGGAGGTTGTTGTTTCCCAAATTCAGGAAGTCGCGAAAAGCAAGAGAGGATATGGACCTTTGATGCTCGAGGTGATCTGAACCATCGATTAGGTCCCATTGATCAGACACGAGAAATTTTTGGGAACTCAGGTTTCGAGAGTTCGGAGCATGGAGGGAGCATTCTACCCAAGCCGCAAAATCGTGAAATGTAAGAGCGGATATGGATCGTTGGTGCTAGAGGAGATCTTAACCGTAGATCTGGACCCATTGATCTGACGCGAGAAAATTTCGGGAATTCGGGTTTCGGGAGTTTGGAGCATGGAGGGAGTTGTCTCCCCAAGTCGTGAAGTCACAAAACATGAAATAGCGAAATGCGAGAGCGGATATGGACCGTTAGTGCTAGAGGAGACCTGAACCAGCGATCTGGTCCCATTGAGAGGACACGAGAAAATTTCGGGAACTCAACAATCAAGAGTTCGAAGCATGGAGGAAGTTGTCAGCCCACATCGCGAAGTCGCGATACACTAAATCACGAAGTGCGAGGGTAGATATGGATCGTTGATGCTCAAGAAGATCTGAACCACCGATCCGGTCCCATTGATCTTAGGCAATTTTGTAAGCCGATAGGTAGCAGGCATTTTTGTAAGCAGATAGGATGCAGGCATTTTTGTAAGCTGATAGGTTGCAGGCATCATTGTAAGTAGATAGGATGTAGGTATTTTTGTAAGCTCTTAGCTAGAATTAATATAAGGATCCACTTTTTATTCACAAAACAAATATCTAATATTATAACCTAAGTACAATGTGTTTAACCATAATTAATTATGTGTTTTCTCCTTTCAAGTCACAGGTTCAAATTCAGAGGAGGTAGGATAAATTGTTAATGTGCAATCTCTTTTCCTATGGTAAACAAGTTATAGGTATTGACATACATAAATTTGGCGACGTTGAATTATAAGATGCAAGTACAACCTTAATTGTAGACAAACTATATAACATTCACCCACTTGATCCAAATGTAGTAAATGACACTAGTTGAATTTGGATTGAATATAAATATTTGAGAATTAACAATATATGTTTTCAATCATGGTTATCATTAACCTAGGTGAAATGTGGGCTAAGAGTTGCATATGTTATTGGGTGTGGCATCGTGAATCATGGCAAGCACATCCATGCATGATGCAAAAATCAATTCAACATGAGAAATCCTAATTAATAAAGCACGCTAAAATGACTACACTCCTAGAACCCATTTACACATAAGTAATTAATACTACTAATTTATGTTTACATAGTTATTGGATAGTCATATATGTTTATCCCTAATCCATATTAGTAGTTTATATTAGTAATTTATAGCTATTCCACTTAAAATTCATCAAAATTACTTAAATTTTATAGTATTTAGCATATAAAAATGTCTTGACTAACATTTTTGGTTGCGTAGTCACAAATTAGCCATTTTTTAATGGTGATCTTTCATGACAAGTGAAAGGAAACATGATTTAGATAAATGAGACTAGAAAAGGGAACTAATCTCTTTGACGAAGTGAGATGGTGCAATGTTATTACCATTGTTTGAGATTCTAATAACCTCAATTTAATCGTCAAGAGGGATATAAATAAGGAAGGAAAACAAATAAAAAGACAACCTATCAATTTGCAAGATTCTTGATGAAGAGATTCATAATATGGATGCCTCTCCTTAAATGTCGTAAATTATCAAAGTGGTAAGTTGTCCTTTGGTGTGAAAAAATTGCAACTAAACATGCAATCTCAAGTAAACAATTAAAACTTGAATATATAACTCCATATATAAGCCCTATAGAGATCAAAATATTAAACGTTGGACCAAAAAAAAGTGCATCTTATTGTACATTTTGCTACAGGAATATAATCATTTTAAGTAGAAAAAAAATCAAATTTAATTAAAAAATGTCTCATTATAACATCACAACATTCTCAACAACTTAAGTTCAAACTTCGGCATATGCATAGCCCTTGTTTTTGTGTGAGGGAAGGTATTTCACCTCTTAAACTTGGTTTTCTCCTTTATAATTAAAAGTACTTAACACTAACAAACCAAATTAATCTTAAAGAATATTAATAAGATATTTGATCTTTTATCAATTTTTTTACAACTTAGTAAAATATTTCGAAAAACAATTCCTTTATGTTTAGATAATAAAAAATTAAAACCATGTCTTCTATAGTCAACAAAAACTATTTGGTGAAGAAGTGAGGAGGAGAGTCAACAAAAACTACATGGTGAAGAAGTGAGGAGTAATGGAAAGTGCATGCCGGGGAAAATACAATAAAATATCATCTGAACTTCAATCTAAAGTAAACTTTAAATCAAACCATTTTGATCATGTTTTAGCCAAATTTGTTGCCTTTCTAGTTAGTTGAATTCTCGTCCACGAAATGAATGAACTGTGAAAGAGAAGACGGGTAAACTATATGAGCCTCATGGATAATGCCTACCCACCATCATCCCCTTATCATATATGTTTGTTAAGGGAAAATGAGATTTCACTACCCATGAATTAAGGTTAAAATGGTTAATTTATTCGTATTAGCCTCTTGAACCAGATTTAACTTTCACACATGTTAATAATAACAACTCATTTGTATACATATTTTAAAAACCCTAGAGGAAACCGAGAAGTCGAATTCCATTGGAATTTTGGGATCTCTTCGAATAACAAAGTTGAGGCATATGCAATTTTTCAAGGGATCCAAATCACTAAAAACCATCAAATCTCCTAGCTAAACATTGTTGGCATTTCAAAAAATACAACAAGATACTTTGTGACAGGCTCGAATCCAAAGGAAGTAGGATTGAAGGTCATCATTGGTCACAATAGACTCATCTTAAACCTCCTCTCTGCTGATTTGTTTCCCATTCTCGGAGAAAACAACACACAAGCTGATGAAATGGCCAATAAAGCCATAGGTGTAGCCCATGGTTCCTTATATATTAATGGGGCGGTTAGTTTTCCCCCCCTCCCTAATGTATAGCTTAATGTTATTCATTGGGACCCACAGGGATATCGTTGGCGTCAGGGTCTCATGCGAAGAAACACATGCTGAGGATATGGTTTTTATATCGAGAAAGGGTCGTTTTGTCCCAACATTTCATGGGATCCGTCAGAAACTGAAGGTATGGAGTCTGAGTGGCAGTATGGCTTGTGGGTTCAGGATACAACGGATGTGGAAGGTGCATGGGAAATGGACCTTTACTCCTCATTTGAGGGAGTTGTCAATTGATTGGAAGGTCCTAATCATGGTTGAAAGTGGAAGCAATGGTAAGATAGATGACAACGAGGAAGATTGTTTGGTTTTCGTCAGCTTTCTTGGGTGCTCATGTGTGAGTTTAAAGTCATCTCATTCAAGTTGTTCAACGAGGATATGTGATTCACGATCGGTAAATATTTGGCACAGTTGGGGGGGGGGATGAAAATCAGTCTGTTTGTGGGATTATGAATTTGATGGATGGTCGGGGATTAGATGGGCTCAACATGGGTATGATGTTTTTATGTCGTTATTTATCCCTTAATTATGTAGACGCTTGGGAAACTTCGATGCTTGGGTTTTCATTTTTTCCTCCCGAGCTAGATGGGTCTGTTTTTCAGTCAGCTTATTGGGAATGTCTCTGGATTATGGTCGAGGGTGTAGTCTGTGGCCTCTGATGTAATTTTTGGTGAATATGATTTTTTCAGTTTTGATAAGTTGGAAGAAATGTACAATGGTACAGGTCATGAACAACAAGAAGGGTCAATGGATGAAGATGAGATGGTAGAGAAACACATGCTAATAATCTCAGTTAATGCACTTAATTCAACAATATCTTTTGTCATGGGAACCTTAGTGAAACACCTAGAGATGGTGGGTCAGTTGTAGGATGAAGTGGCCTAATCTGGATTTATGAGTGGAACGAAATGAATGATATATTGAATACCATAAAACATAGATACATAGAACAACAACAGATATCTAATGAATAATAACTTCTATTGAATAAATAAAATAGGCTGAAACTGTAAAACTGCAGAACTAAAACAACTTGCTTGAATGGTGGTAGCTATCTCTAAGAAGAGATGTGGTTGCTACGTGCATATGTCTAAGAAGAATGCTTACAATGAGGCTCTAGAGGCCTTTTTAACATTACTCATGAATGCCAAAACCATATACGTCCAAAAACCTAACCCTAGGAGATGAAACGCCAAAAGTTATGTGGGGTTCGTTGGGTAAGTTGGTACCTCAACTTCTCTGGGTCGTAACGTTTGCATACGACCTTCGTTTTAGGCACGTGATAGCCCATTGGAAATGTCTTTTCGAGAACTACACATTATTCCATCAAACTTGAATCCATCTACATTTTGACTATGACAAGCCAAAAAAACATTGTTTATGGCCCAAAAACGACCCGGGAAGTACAGAAAGATGTACTGACATGAAAAATTCCAAAATAAGACAGTTGGATTAGATGGGCAGCCTCCAATATCCACCTAGAAGCTGTGTAGAGCTTCAAACAACCCTAAAAGTGTGGAACCCACAGTTACAAAGAAGTACAGAAAAACAGGTTGAACTAAAAACTGTCAAGAGGAGAAAGTTGGAATAGGTGGGTGGCCACCAATATCCACCTGGATCAATCCTCCCCCCTTAGGAAGAAATGGTCTCCACTGCGTTGAGTTCCCCCATCAGGCAAGGAAACTTCTGTTGAATTTGGCCCCGGGTGAGCCACTTGGCTTGGTATAGGAGTTGCCAAACCGATAAAGTTGGATCCTCTGTTGGTGAGCTCCCTTGACCTATGTGTCCACTATATGATCAATGTGTGCATGGTCCATGCAGTCAGGATTGAGATTTGTTTGTGTCAATTGTTCTGCTATCTCTGAGGTGTCCAGTAATGGTGGAAAATATGGTCGAAGGAGGTCCACATTTAACATTGGGTGCAAGCCAAGGAAGGGAGGAGTGTTGAGCTCAAAATCATTGCTACCCACAACCTTGGTGATAGTGTAAGGCCCATATCAAAGTGTGCAGAGCTTCCAATGGGGCCCTGTAAGGCACTCTTTCTGAAAATGTAACCATACATTGTCTCCCACCTGAAATGGGTGTGGTGTTCAGTGTTTATCATGGCATTGCTTTTACTTAGCATTGGCTTTCTGCAAAATCTCATGGACCTATTGGCAGATGTGTTGAATCCTCTCAATGAATCTGATGGATTTGTCAGCCTCAAACTCAACATGGGAATATTCTTCTTGTGTGGTTGCAAGAGGTAGTGCAATCAATGGACCCAAGGGTTGGAATCCCAACCCCACCTGAAATGGGCTATGGCCAGTGGAGCTATGTAGAGCCATGTTGTAGCTATGTTGAACATAGGGAAGATTCTCATCCCATGTACATGAATGCTTAGAGTTATACATGTGCAGGATTTGCACAATCATCTGATTGACAACCTGTGTCTGGCCATTAGTTTGGGGGTGGAAAATAATGGATTTAGTGAGCTTGGTGTCCAACACTGACCAGAGACTCCACCAAAATGTGTTGAGGAACCTGTTGTCTCAATCTGAGGTGATGGTTTGTGGTATTCCAAAATGGACCCACACTTGTTTGAAGAAGAGCTTGGCAGTATCTATCGCCGTGATTCTCTTCTTCCAGGCTTTGATAATGTCCATCTTCAAAAACTGATCAACCACCACAAATACACAAGAATTATCATGCTTGGTGGATTCCCAAGGCCTCTTGGGAGTAGGAAGAGGGGTGTATAAGCCTTACTTCTTGATGGATTTCTTGTAAATGGCACATGCAATGCAAGATCTGATATACTTGCTGACATATTTCGAATTTTTGGCCAATAAAAATGTTTCTGTAGAACAACCACAGTTTTCTCCATGCCAAAATGTCATGCCATTCAACTGTAGTGAGCCTCCTAAATCAACTTATCATGCTCGCTTGTGGGAACACAGAGGTGGCCCAGATGGCATAGCAATCCATCCTAGATGTGAAAATCGGTGACATTCGCTCATGTACCCAAGAGATTATAGGTGGTGGAGAAGTCAGAGTCACGCTGATAACGTTGGGGCCACTCAGATGCCTCATGCCCACAGGAATGGAGCATTGTGGGGAGGGAAGTAACGGGAGGGCGACTGAGGCAGTCAACGACATGATTTGTGCTCTATATTTTATACTTAATGTTGAGATGGAATTGTTGTAGGTATGTGGACCACTTTTGATGGTGGTTGTTCTGCAACTTCCCCTCAATCTGTATGAACTGCAGAGACTTGTGATCAGTGTGCATGATTGTCTCCCTTCCCAGAATGTAATGTTTCCATTGACGGCAGGATTGCACAATGGGATACATTTATTCATCATAGGTGGGGTATTTCCAAACAGTATCTGAGAGTGTCTCACTATGGTATGTTATTGGATGACTGTGTTAAGTGAGAACTGCACCTACAATATAATCAGAGGCATCAGTCTCAATCTCGAATGTTTGTTGCAGATCAGGTAAGGAGAGTACTGGATCTGAGCACAAGCGATCCTTCAGATCATCAAATGCTTGTTGTTGTTCCTGCCCCCATGAGAACTTTTCCTTGCCACCGGCCTTGGTTACTTGGCTGAGGGCCCATGCAATATGGGATAATCCCAACACAAACATTCGGTAGAAGTTGGCAAGTCCCAAGAAGATTCGAAGCTCAGTTAGTGTGGTCGGGGCTGGCTAGTCACGAATGACTTGGATCTTAGCTATATCCACATGTACCCCATGCTAATAAAAAATGTAGCCCAAGTATTGGACCTTTTTCATTGCAAAGGAGTATATTTCCAAGTTGGCATATAGCTTGTGTTGTCACAGAGTGCCCAAAACCTATTGAATGTGTTTCATGTGCTCCTCCTAAGTTCTATTGAAGATGAGGATAGCATCCAGTTATACCACCAGAAAAGAGTTAGTGAAGGGTCTCAATACATCATCCATCAATCTCATGAAATATGTTGGTGCATTTGTTAAGCCAAAGGGCATGACCATCCATTCAAAGAGACCTTCTTTGCATTTGAAATATGTCTTCCATACATCATCTGGTTCGATGGGAAACTGGTGGTAGCCATACTTTAGGTCAATATTGCTAAAGAAATTTTCCCCCTTGAGTTGGTCAAGAAGGTCATCAATTTGGGTAATGGGGTACTGGTTCCTGACTTTGATTTTGTTTAATGCTTTGTAATCAATGCAGAGCCTTCAGGTCCCCTCTTTCTTCTGCACCAGCACAATCAGGCTTCCTCAAGGGGAGGAGTTGGGACGGATGTGCCCCTTTTGAAGCAGCTCTTGGATCTGGCGCTTGATTTCGTCATTTTCCATCAACGAGTGACAATAGACTAGCCCATTAGGCAGTGATGCACCAGGGGTTAGATCAATTGGATGCTTAACTTGGCAGTGCGTCGGTACCTTGGTGGGTGAGGAGAATATGTATTTATACTCTTCCATGATCTCGGCCACTTGCTTCTGCTGCAAAGAGAGGCTTTGTGTAGAGGTCACGGATGTGGCGGCGACCTTCTGCTTACTACAAGCATGGATCACAAAGAATACAAACTTCTCGATCTATGAAATGACCTTACTACATTTCTTAGTAGAGATTAACGAAATAGCGGTAGGTGATGCTACCTCTGGTATCCTATACAATTCTCTACCCAAAGTAATAATAACACTGCAGGGTCTAGACTCATACATAGCATGTCGCTTCCACAAATATGGTTGGCCTAAGATAACATCACAAACTTTAAGGGGAGAAATATCACACAATACCTCGTCTTTGAATGGATTGATGTTGTAGGGAAGATGACATTGTTGGTTGATGCAGAGATCTCATCCTTGGAAAAGCTAGTCGATGGTGCAGGGATGTGGGTATGGTGTTATCGACAAGTCCAACTACTTGATGACCTTTGCTGAAATCAGGTTCTTTTGACTGTCGCTATCGACAATGAAATGCAACAGAGTCCCCTTTACCCACATCTGTGAATGAAAGAGGTGTTCCCCTTCCTCTAGTTCTTTTGGTTCGGTTAGATGGATTTGGGTGGTAGTGATAGTGGCACTGGGTTTGGCATCGATGATCCGCTTCCCACTTTATGGATTTTATTTGGATTCAGAATCTGCCTCTAACTTGGAAGCTTTCAGCTTAGCCACTAGTGACTTCTTGGAGTGACATTCTTCGGTGTCGTGACAAGGGATTTTATGGTATTCACACCACTTTCCCGTGTCCTTCTTCAACTTCTCATTACCCTTCTTGGGTTTTGGCTTGGACTGGTTGTCCGGAGAGCATCCATCTTTGCTCTGTCACTTATTTGGTGAGTTGGTATCGCATTTTCCCTACTTCGGCTGTGAGGAATTTGCAGATCCAAACTCTCACCTCTTCTACTTAAATTTATGCTCGATCTTGACAGCATATATATAAGTTGCACCTAATGGTGCAATGTCCAGAAAATTCATTTATGCTTGAATGCATTTTTTCATACAACCACGTTATTTGAGCACCAGATGTCGTTCATAGTCTTTGATACCCAATTTGGTGTGCATAGTATGGAAAATATTGGTGAAATTTGGTACTGTCGTGTCCCTTTCTTGATGCAGCGTGGTCCATTTTGTGTACTGGTGTTGGCACAAGGGTAGACCCAGGGTTCAACTCTCAAGAGCACACCAACAAATCCCTAACTATCGGCCCTTTCAACAACACCTGTGAAGCAAATGAAGTCTCACCCGAGGTAGAGGCAGGGGTGGTTGCAGGACTCAAGTGTCTACAACCTTAGATGGGACACAGATATATGATTATATTGTTTACAGAGAACTTAGCACCAATAGATTATCAATATTTCAACCATTACTCTACTTCGCAGATAGCATAAAGCATCGCAGCATTCACTTAGGTCTGAGGTATTTCATCATTTAGCCATAGTAAAATAGATCAGATCTGGTAGATCAGCACTAAGCACATTCATACATGTCTACTAAGCACAAAGAATAAGCATATCTATCAAAACATGTCCAAGCACTTAGCAGAAGAAGGGATAAACATATCAAGTCGAAGCATAAAGCATAACACATAGTATTTATGTGGTTCACCCCCACCCTGGGGCTACGTCCACCAACTCTTCTTCTTTATTGTCTTCAATTAAATAGGTTACAAGAACAAAGCCACCAAAACCCTACTCCGCATAGGACAGGAGATCTGCACACCTTGCTAGATCCTCCTTCCCCAAATATCTGAGCACCAAGTCTCTTATAAACACTCGCACTTAACACTGCAAGTTCAACAATATGCACAGAGCCTACTCAATCACATAGATCACTTGCACATAGCAATATTTACCATCACATAGATGTACTCTACTACTTACATCACCTAACTTACTTATTTATACATACAAAATAGGCCTAAACATGGGCAAATCCCATGGGCCAACATCCCATTCCCATTACATTGTCCCAAAAACCCAAAAAGGACCCAAAAGTGAGTCGAGATTCCGCAATCTCCGCTTCGTTCCATCTTTGACAGGCTTTCGAAGTCCCAAAAATGGTCAAGCATGACCAAGTATCTCCCAAAACTTGGTCAAGGGCCAACAGGCCCCTAACACTCACCTGTGACTCGTCCCGAGTCACTCTGGTTTGATCAATTACGCCTCGAATGCCTCGAGTTTGTCTTGAGATTCTTCGACCTGTTTTTGTGTTACGGCCTCTTGCTCGGAAAAATCCTGGATGATTTTGTCATTGATGGGTCCCTCTAGGCATTGTTATGCTTCACTCACAACCTATTCTAGCTTTGCTCCCCGGCTTTCAACCTCTGTGAACAGTTGACATGCCTTATCTTTCACCGGTTGAAGTCGTTGAGTCACTTCCATCACTTTTCTCTAGATCGTATGGATCTGTTGTTGGGTCATGCGCTTCTCATGAGATCTATTCATTCTTTCTATAGGTGATAGGGCCTTCAGCTGCGTCTGTAGTTTTTCAGCTTCATACTTCGCCTCCTGGAGCTGCGACTCCAATTTATATAACTCTCGGTTCTCGGTGAGGTTCTCATATGTCTGGGCGTTGAGGCTACTCAACTGTTTGCACTCCAAGGCAAGAGATTTAAGTCTGTCGACTGCGCTGTAGGCAATTATTTCTCTTTGTTCTCTGATCTCCTGTGGGGTCTCAAGTACTACGCAAAGCTCTAGATCTACAATGCGTTGTTGGAGCTTATGGATCACTTATGCGAGTTGTGCCACCTGTTGTGGGATTCTTTCTTCGGTCTTTACCTCAATGACTATCACAGAGCGAAGTTCTCTGTTGACCACTTCCTTTACTTCTAGTTGCTCTGCCAGCAACTGTTCCTTTCCTTGTTGTAGTTGTGCTTTCTCATCATTCCACTTTTCTTGGAGAGCACTATTTTCTTGTTCTACAGCATTGTGTTGTTCTACAAGTACTCCCTTTACTTGTGTCAAGGCCTAAGTGGCTTGCTCTGCTTCATCTTGTGCTTTTCGAAGTCGAGCCTTGACTGAATCCGTGATTTGGTGGATTTGAGCTGGCTCATCTCCTACTTCTGGTGTTTCGACTGACAAGGGCGCAGTGGAGACTGTGCGCTTCGACTAAAGTGTTTGTTGCACTCCTTGGAGCTCTATCTCGATCCGACTGTACATCTCCTCTTGTTTAGTCTCTTTCTTCTCTACTATCTCCATTGCAACATCATTCAAAGTTGCGACGATGAAGTTGAAGTTGTCTGGGTTCAGTTTGGTCTACAACTTAGTCACGGGAGCTTTGGACTTCTTCCAGGAAGAAGGTTTCTGAGGTGAACCCTTCCTCTTCTTCAAAATATATGCTTCATCTTTGCGCTTCTGTTTGAATTCTTCTAAATCTTCACCATCACCCTCCTGCTCTGGCGTGATGGAAGCAGTCTTCACCGAGGCACTTCTTAAGTCTTGCACTTCGTTGATCTTCTGTCGCATGCTAGGTCCGGGTATATCCTAAGCAGTTTATGGACTGTCTACATCAGATATCTCTGCAGGGTCAGCTGGAACAAGGAGGTTCGTCGACCATTCCTTTGTGATATCCTCCAGATCTTCTTCTGTTAATCTATAATAGGAATGTAACTGCTTCTTGTCCTCATCAACACACGTTGTGATGTAGAGAAAGTGTCTTTATGCGCTGAACTTCATCAGGGGCCGAAACCTGTAGAGGGTGTTCGGAGTGATGCGCTGTGTAGACTGGATACCTAATTTCAATCGATTATAATATGAATGAAACACGGCATTTGACTGCCATTTTTTATTCATATCATTCGATTACCACAGGGTATTGAACTTCGCGGCCAATGATTCCAATGGCTCGATGTCTGGGAAGGTCGCACCCTCCGGCATCTCCCATGCAATGAAATCAATCAGGATCATGAGCCAACTGAAATGGAACTCATATCCTTGGTCCTGGGATTATCTGTAGTCGAGCTCAAGCTGGTTTACCAAGTAATGTGCCCAATTCATCTGTAGTCCCTCCATGCACTTTCCTGCGAGGTCTGCTACGAATCCAGTGACTTGGGTTGGTCGGTTCTTGCGAACTAACTTTCCTGTGATCAGCTGGCAGGCGAGGCGTACTGCATCGTTCTGAATAGAGGCTACCTTGTAGCCGCGTGTTCCCTTCTCAACATCACCATAAGTCTCTTTTATATTATGTGCTAAGTCTCGATCTATGGTCTTTCCAGTGTAAACATCATGTGGGTCGGGGCCTTGCATGCTCAGCCTGGTGATCCGATGGATCAAGGTCGGATCCACTGTGACACATTGGTTCAGCCATAAATATCCTCCATGGTAACAGAATAACAACATATTAACACATGCGTTCACTTCTTGATGTCGTCCGAAGTGCGGGATCTTCATAACATTAAGCAGGTTAGACTACGCGAGGTTATGGGTCCAAGGCTGGGGGATAATCTTTGAATTCTTTCCTTTCGTCCTGGTCAGATACTTATGCGGGGTGAGCATACTGTAAGCTTTATAGTCTCCAAGGTTGAAGTCACTAAACTTCAGCGCTGCTACATTATCCTAGTCTGTGTGAATTGCGCGTATCCCTTTTGGGAGGTACACAGTGACCAAGGCATAGTCAAAATCTCTAGGCACGCTATCGATGTTCACTGCGCCACTCAGAGGAGGTATATATGCAGGTAAGATGCTTGAAATCAACTTAGCATTCACGAGATCGACTCTATGCCTCATTCTCATCTCTGTCATGATTCTGGAAGTTCCTTCTCCACGAGCAGTCGATGGAGAAGCTTGGACTCCTCCTGTTGATGATGCTTGCACACCTGCAGACATCCTTCTTTCTGACAAGACTTTCTTGGTCCTGAGATCAACGAGTACTTCCTTCGCAGATTCTTCAAGTTCTCTAAGCTCCTCATACATATGCGCTCGGGGTTAATAATATCGAGTTCACGAAGTAATGCAGACACAACAATAATATGGAAAGTAGGGGCGTAATGATCACTGGACAATCTCAACCAAGGTTGCGAGCTCAAATTCTCGATTTGGAAAAAGTGTTCTTCGTGCATGGCACGACGGGATAAATAGGAAACTCAGCAACAGATTGCTTGCAACGGGTATGAGGCTTCGTTAACTCTTGTTCTGTCTATTATGGCATGGTCCAATGGTCAGGTGGCGAGCCATAAATTGTTTTGCATCCATTCAAAGCATCAATCGAACGGATATATCGTCCCCAACGACTATATTGATTCGCCACGGCAAAGTGACCTATGTCGTTGTTCTGATATCTTGACGAAGTTCAAATTCTGCAAATTTTCCTTCTGCAAGGCTCCCTATGGAACCTTCTGTAATTTTTCAATCTTAGCCCTCTTCTTACTTAGCTTCCTAGCCTTCTTTCCAGTGAGCGTCATCTCGGTATTCTTCTTTCCATTATGATTCTTATCTTATTTAGAGATAGTTACTACGCGTTGTTGAGAATCTTTCAGGGTTAACATCTCTTCTTCTTCTGGAGTAAGTACTTTAGTCTTCTGAGGGTATTCTAGTGGTCTTGCAGCTTCGACATCGGAGTCTCTAGGGTCAATTAGTTTTGATATGTTCTCCTGTTCTTTAATCAATTGAGCGATCTTTCTGGACATGAAATCTTTTAACTCTTGTTTCTTTTGTTCCAAGGCTTCTTCTTATTCTTTTCGTCTAGCTTGATCTCTTTCAATCCAAGGTTTCCCTAGTAACATGGTAAACAGGGTGTTGTCTTCAATACATTTGATAATCTCAAAATCTTCCTTTGTCGAAGTTTCATTGATAGTCATAGGTATCCGGGCGAGCCTTCCACATAGGTTTATTAGGTTTCCTTTGAATAAACTTATTCCTCCTAGGGAAGGTATCATAGTAGGCCTTCCTATAGCTTCCCAGGTTCTTTATGGCATAATATTCACTTGTGTCTCTTTATCAAGAACACAGTCAATGTCAAAGTCCCCTATTCTTGCTTCAATGCATTCTTTTTCTTTGAAAATCTCTGATAATATGACATGTTGGTGGTCATTCAGGGTCTCTTTCATTTGTATCAATACTTTCTCTAATTCTTGTTGGGGTTCTGCCTTTTCTGGATCTGCCTTGGGGTTTTCTTGATTTAGATTCATTCCTTCAAGCTTGGTGATCATTCTAGGGCAATCCAACACTTCATGGTCCATAGATTTACAACAAAGACAACTAGGTATTCTTCCAAGGAATTCCTTAGCAAGATGTCCTGGTCTTTTGCAACTGTAACAGAGGGTCAATCCTGTCTTTCTTTTAATGATCCCCAAATCCCTTTATACTGCGCACTAGGATCATAGGAGTTAACCTGCAACAATTTATTTCTAGGATCCTGCATCCATTTGTTAGTCCAAACATTCTTTCTATGCATAGGTATAACATATCTTTCATTATTATTATCAAATTTATTCATATCAAACCTTATTTCACCTATTAACACCCTAGCTTTCAGACTAGGACAAAACCTATCAGATATACCTAGATCCATACTCTAGAAACAAAAAATTCCACCTATCTTACTTTTACAGAGCACGAGTCTTTCATATCTAATACTTCTTTAACTATTCTTACCTTTAACAGAGCACAAAGTTTACATATCTTACCTCTTTCAATCAGAACTTCTCCCTTTTACCTTCCTTGGAGCACAAAGCTTTCAGATCCTGCTTCTTCTCTATAGATCTGACCTTCTTTCTTTAGCACAAAGCTTCCAGATCTTGCTTCTTTCTTTCAGATCCGACCTTCTTTCTTTAGATCGGACTTTTTTTCTTAACACAAAGATTATAAACCGAGTAGGGTACTGCGCACTAGGGCACAGATCTATGCACAAGCTTCTTCTTTCTTAGTTCCCAGCAATCACAGTTTCAGGTCCCGGCAACAGAACCATTTTTTAGCACAGGGACAGACCCAGGTTTCAACGCTCAAGAGCACACCAACAAAGCCCTAAATATCGGCCCTTTCGTAAACACCTGCGAAGTAGATGAAGTCTCACCTGAGGTAGAGGCAGGGGTGGTTGTTGGACTCAAGTGTTTGCAACCTTAGTTGGGACACAAATCTGTGATTATATTGTTTACAGAGCACTTAGCATCGATAGATTATCAATATTCAACCATTACTCTACTTCGCAGATAGCACAGAGCATTGCAGCATTCACTTAGGTCTAAGGTATTTCAACATTTAACCATAGTAAAACAGATCAGATCAGGTAGATCGGCACTAAGCACATTCATACATCTCTAATAAGAACAAAGAATAAGCATATCTATTCAAACATGTCCAAGTAGTTAGCAGAAGAAGGGATAAACACATCAAGTCGAAGCACAAAGAATAACACACAGTATTTACATGGTTCACCCCCACCCTGGGGCTACGTCCACCAACTCTTCTTCTTTATTGTCTTTAGTTAAATAGGTTACAAGCACAAAGCCACCAAAACCCTACTCCGCATAGGACAGGATATTTGTGCACCTCGCTAGATCCTCCTTCCTTGAATATCTGAGCACCCAGTCTCTTACAAACACTCGCACTTAACACTACAAGTTCACCAGTATGCATAGAGCCTACTCAATCACATAGATCACTTGCACATAGCAATATTTACCATCACATAGATGTACTCTACTACTTACATCGCCTAATTTACTTATTTATACATACAAAATAGGCCTAAACATGGGCAAAGCCCATGGGCTGACATCCCATTCCCATTACATTATCCCAAAAACCCTAAAAGGACCCAAAAGTGGGTCGAGATTCCGCAATCTCCGCTTCGTCTTCAACAGACTGTCGAAGTCCCAAAAATGGTCAAACATGACCAATTATCTCCCAAAACTTGGTCAAGGGCCAAAAACTGGTCCTCGTGCCTTCCAACAGGGTAGTATTGTTCTCTAATGGCATCCCTGAAGGAATCTCAGGTGGGGGTGACCGCAAATATTGCATATTCCTATGTGGCCCTTTTATCAGAGTATGTATCCAACTAGTCCTTAACATTGGGGACGAACTTGAGGACTGCAAAAAGTAATCGTTTCCCTATTGGAAAAATTGTGGACTAAAAAATACCATTCGAGCATATTCAGCTATTTATCTATAGCATCTGCATCTATTAGTCCTTCAAATAATGGAATATCAAATTTTACTTGTACCTTGAAGGGGGTTGCATGGTCACTTTATGAAGATGTGTCTCATGTGGGTATCTACCGAAGGATCTGTGCAAAGTTGTCCATCATCTCATTCCTTTGTTGTGCAAGGGCTTCTTCGAGTAGAATTTTAAAAGGATCTCCTGCTCCATCATATTTCTTCTTGTCCCCCATGATTTTCAGTCAGGTTCGGTGCAACCAATCTTGCAAAGGCTCGACTGGTTCGAGTCCCAATTTCTTTTACCCAGATCTTGTCAGGGACATGCACAAAGAAAAACAAATGAAGAGAAGATCGCTCTAATACCACTGATCTGGATTTATGAGTGAAATGAAATGAATAACAAATTGAATACCATAACACAAAGATACAAATAACAACAACAGATACTCAGTGAAAAATAACTTCTATTGAATAAATAAAATAGGTTGAAACTGTAAAACTGCAGAAATGAAACAACTTGCTTGAATGGTGGTAGCTATCTATGAGAAGATATGTGGTTGATACATGCATCTGTCTAAGCATAATGATTACAATGAGGCTATAGAGGCATTTTTAACATTACTCATGAATTCCAAAACCTTATACATCCATAAACCTAACCCTAGGAGATGAAATGCCAAAAGTTATGTAGGCCTTGATGGGTAAGTTGGTACCTCAACTTCTCGAGGTCGTAACTTTTTCATATGACCTCTATTTTAGGCACGTGAGAGCCTATTGGAAAGGTCTTTTCGAGAACTAAACATTGTATTGTCAAAGTTGACTTCGTCTATAGTTTGATTGTGGCAAGCCAAAAAAAACAGTGTTTAGGGCCCCAAAACGACCCAGGTAGTACAAAAAGATGTACTGAAATGAAAACTTCCAAAATAATCCAATTGGATTAGCTGGGCGACCACCAATATCCACCTAGAAGTTGTGTAGGGATTTAGATAGCCCTAGAAGTGTGGAACCCAAAGAAGTACATAAGAACGTGTTGAACTTAAAACTGTCAATAGGAGCCAGTTGGAATAGGTGGGTGGCCACCAATATCCACCTGGATCATGGCCGCTTTGAGGTCACAAATGGAGGAGATTCAACTTTGGTCATCTCCAACGAACTTTCGTTCAGTGTCATCCATGGATATCTCGCCCAGGAGGGAAATGACTTTGATTCTAGATTCAAATTCCCCCAATAACGAATCCAGATACTAAAGACAAGGTTCCAAACGAAAGCACTCCTAATGAATACTTATGTTTTGTTATATGTATTAGTGGTATTTTCTGTCGAACCTATTATGTACAAAATTGTAGTAATCTCAAGCTATGGAGAAATAGGATTTATGATATAGGTAGATGGTTGAATGTTGTGGTAGATAAACCAAATTTTTTCTCTGGTTGATCCTTTTTGTACTGTGTGGCCTCGGCTGCACCTTTTAATGAATAAAAATCCATCGACTTTTGTGAAAAAAAAATATTTTTAACAAAACAATTTGTTGAGAACTTAAAATATGTTTGTTTTCATGTGCGTGAAAAGAAGAAGAGATGCATAATATGCTTCCTAAGCTAATCCATGAAAGAATAATGTGCATAAATTAAAAATAGAATAGTTGAAAAAACTTGAAATAAAGAATAAAAAAGCATTAACATCATGATATCCTAGGGAAAACTCTTCTAGGAGAAAATACCCACACTCTAAAGCACGCTCAATGTATTATCCAACAACTAAAAGGTTACAATACAAACTCTCTATGCTCTCAACAAGAGTGTTCAGCAATCGCATAATCGTGGAGAAATTTTGGCAGCATAACAATAAGATCAAACTTACACTCACAAATTTCCTCCATCCCTAGCAATCAATAAATAGGAATAATAAAACCATAAACCATTTATGATTTACCATTTATACATACTAGAAACCACCACCACTCTATTGCCTATCATTGGTTAACATTTATTCTTTGTCATTTCTTTGCATTTATTTTTGCTATAGCTCTTCATTTATTCCTTCTCCACTACAACACTACAAGGTGTATGACACACATATCTCAACATTATCCAATTTTCATATACCTTGCAAGGGTTCATGGGATAATGTATCAAACTATGAGCTAATTGTTAGGGTCCATAAGTCCCATAGACTCAAAACACCACTTGAATTTATCTGTGCTTAATGGTTTTGTTAATGCATCTACAACATTATGCAAGGTGTAGACTTTCTCTAGTATCACCTTTTCATCCTCTACCATGTCCCTAACAAAATGGTATTGGATATATATATGATTTATCTTTTTGCATGAAAAGTAGGGTTCTTAGCTAGGAAAATGGCACTATTACTATCAAATTGAACTGTAATAGCTCTTCGACAAAGCCCTACTTATGAACATATTTTCATAAGTCAAATGGCCTCCTTAAAGGCATGAGTAGTTTCCATGTACTATGTCTATTCAATGGAAAAAGTGACCACAACTTGTCACTTATTCATCCAACGTATTGATCCACCAAACAATTGAAACATGTATCCACTCATAGGTCTCCTGCTATCTACATCCCTTTCCCAATCATAATCCACATAGCCCTATATATCCATTGAGTGTACATATTTTGAAACATCATTATGATAGAAAATGGAATATTCAGAAGTACCTCACAAATATCTAAACACCCTCTTTGTTGTAGCCCAATGTTCATGTCCAAGATTAGCCATGAATAGGCTCAAGATTCCAACCCATTGGGCAATTTATGGTCTAGTGCAGACCATAACATACATCAAACTACTAACTACACTAGCATAGGGAACATAAACCATATATTCCATCTGTGAAAGTGTTGTAGGGCACTGCTCAATTGAAAGCTTAGTTCCC
>WSFP011455126.1:0-19379 GCA_009831015.1 Picea engelmannii
CCTTCAAAATTCCTATCCTGAACAGAACCTGGAAACTCTTACCAGGCTTCATAGGTTGGCAACTTTGGAAAGAGAGAAACAGAAGAATATTTCACTCCCAGCCATCTCCTCCCAACCTCTGGAACACAATCCTCATGCATCTCGAGGAAACTCTTCAGCTGCAATCATGGACCAAGGAAGACTTCCCAACTGACCCAGGTGAGCTCTCTCTCCTCAACTTCTGGGGCTTCTCGATTGCACACTCCACCCCTCCTCAGAAGCCCCCCCTTTTTTCAAAATCCCCCAATCCCTCTAAGTGGATCCTCCCCCTGCAAGGCTTCCATAAGGTCAAATTTGATGGCGCATCAAAAGGCAATCCAAGACACTCAGGCTATGGCGCGGTCATAAGAAACAACTTAGGCCAAATTCAAAGCCTCATTGTAGAAAATCTCGGATGTGACACCCAAAATTCTGCAGAGCTTTGGGGTCTTATCAAAGGAGTGCAAATGGCACTAGATCAAAACCTCACCTATCTGATCATTGAAGGAGACTCCAAAATCATAATAGACTTGGCAACAAAAATCCTGAATGGTAGAGATCCAGGGAAAATCACACCCAGTTGGCACCTCCTTAGCCCTCTTTACAGCTTCCAGGCTCTTCTCACACCCTCTCTAACTCTAACCCTTTCACACATCCGTGGAAGTGCAAACAAATTTGCAGACAGAATAGCCAATGCATGGGTTGACTCAATGCAACAGATCATTCTCCACGATTCCAAGAAGTCTCAAATCTCACCCCTCTGGATTCAATGCGAGGAGCCTACTCAGATGGATGGCCCTAATGATCAAAAGCTCAGGCGCGAGTGCAAAAGAACATCAATTGGTAGTTGATTTAGGGACCTTGGAAATCAGGATTCAGGAGCATGGAGGTTGTTGTTTCCCAAATTCAGGAAGTCGCGAAAAGCAAGAGAGGATATGGACCTTTGATGCTCGAGGTGATCTGAACCATCGATTAGGTCCCATTGATCAGACACGAGAAATTTTTGGGAACTCAGGTTTCGAGAGTTCGGAGCATGGAGGGAGCATTCTACCCAAGCCGCAAAATCGTGAAATGTAAGAGCGGATATGGATCGTTGGTGCTAGAGGAGATCTTAACCGTAGATCTGGACCCATTGATCTGACGCGAGAAAATTTCGGGAATTCGGGTTTCGGGAGTTTGGAGCATGGAGGGAGTTGTCTCCCCAAGTCGTGAAGTCACAAAACATGAAATAGCGAAATGCGAGAGCGGATATGGACCGTTAGTGCTAGAGGAGACCTGAACCAGCGATCTGGTCCCATTGAGAGGACACGAGAAAATTTCGGGAACTCAACAATCAAGAGTTCGAAGCATGGAGGAAGTTGTCAGCCCACATCGCGAAGTCGCGATACACTAAATCACGAAGTGCGAGGGTAGATATGGATCGTTGATGCTCAAGAAGATCTGAACCACCGATCCGGTCCCATTGATCTTAGGCAATTTTGTAAGCCGATAGGTAGCAGGCATTTTTGTAAGCAGATAGGATGCAGGCATTTTTGTAAGCTGATAGGTTGCAGGCATCATTGTAAGTAGATAGGATGTAGGTATTTTTGTAAGCTCTTAGCTAGAATTAATATAAGGATCCACTTTTTATTCACAAAACAAATATCTAATATTATAACCTAAGTACAATGTGTTTAACCATAATTAATTATGTGTTTTCTCCTTTCAAGTCACAGGTTCAAATTCAGAGGAGGTAGGATAAATTGTTAATGTGCAATCTCTTTTCCTATGGTAAACAAGTTATAGGTATTGACATACATAAATTTGGCGACGTTGAATTATAAGATGCAAGTACAACCTTAATTGTAGACAAACTATATAACATTCACCCACTTGATCCAAATGTAGTAAATGACACTAGTTGAATTTGGATTGAATATAAATATTTGAGAATTAACAATATATGTTTTCAATCATGGTTATCATTAACCTAGGTGAAATGTGGGCTAAGAGTTGCATATGTTATTGGGTGTGGCATCGTGAATCATGGCAAGCACATCCATGCATGATGCAAAAATCAATTCAACATGAGAAATCCTAATTAATAAAGCACGCTAAAATGACTACACTCCTAGAACCCATTTACACATAAGTAATTAATACTACTAATTTATGTTTACATAGTTATTGGATAGTCATATATGTTTATCCCTAATCCATATTAGTAGTTTATATTAGTAATTTATAGCTATTCCACTTAAAATTCATCAAAATTACTTAAATTTTATAGTATTTAGCATATAAAAATGTCTTGACTAACATTTTTGGTTGCGTAGTCACAAATTAGCCATTTTTTAATGGTGATCTTTCATGACAAGTGAAAGGAAACATGATTTAGATAAATGAGACTAGAAAAGGGAACTAATCTCTTTGACGAAGTGAGATGGTGCAATGTTATTACCATTGTTTGAGATTCTAATAACCTCAATTTAATCGTCAAGAGGGATATAAATAAGGAAGGAAAACAAATAAAAAGACAACCTATCAATTTGCAAGATTCTTGATGAAGAGATTCATAATATGGATGCCTCTCCTTAAATGTCGTAAATTATCAAAGTGGTAAGTTGTCCTTTGGTGTGAAAAAATTGCAACTAAACATGCAATCTCAAGTAAACAATTAAAACTTGAATATATAACTCCATATATAAGCCCTATAGAGATCAAAATATTAAACGTTGGACCAAAAAAAAGTGCATCTTATTGTACATTTTGCTACAGGAATATAATCATTTTAAGTAGAAAAAAAATCAAATTTAATTAAAAAATGTCTCATTATAACATCACAACATTCTCAACAACTTAAGTTCAAACTTCGGCATATGCATAGCCCTTGTTTTTGTGTGAGGGAAGGTATTTCACCTCTTAAACTTGGTTTTCTCCTTTATAATTAAAAGTACTTAACACTAACAAACCAAATTAATCTTAAAGAATATTAATAAGATATTTGATCTTTTATCAATTTTTTTACAACTTAGTAAAATATTTCGAAAAACAATTCCTTTATGTTTAGATAATAAAAAATTAAAACCATGTCTTCTATAGTCAACAAAAACTATTTGGTGAAGAAGTGAGGAGGAGAGTCAACAAAAACTACATGGTGAAGAAGTGAGGAGTAATGGAAAGTGCATGCCGGGGAAAATACAATAAAATATCATCTGAACTTCAATCTAAAGTAAACTTTAAATCAAACCATTTTGATCATGTTTTAGCCAAATTTGTTGCCTTTCTAGTTAGTTGAATTCTCGTCCACGAAATGAATGAACTGTGAAAGAGAAGACGGGTAAACTATATGAGCCTCATGGATAATGCCTACCCACCATCATCCCCTTATCATATATGTTTGTTAAGGGAAAATGAGATTTCACTACCCATGAATTAAGGTTAAAATGGTTAATTTATTCGTATTAGCCTCTTGAACCAGATTTAACTTTCACACATGTTAATAATAACAACTCATTTGTATACATATTTTAAAAACCCTAGAGGAAACCGAGAAGTCGAATTCCATTGGAATTTTGGGATCTCTTCGAATAACAAAGTTGAGGCATATGCAATTTTTCAAGGGATCCAAATCACTAAAAACCATCAAATCTCCTAGCTAAACATTGTTGGCATTTCAAAAAATACAACAAGATACTTTGTGACAGGCTCGAATCCAAAGGAAGTAGGATTGAAGGTCATCATTGGTCACAATAGACTCATCTTAAACCTCCTCTCTGCTGATTTGTTTCCCATTCTCGGAGAAAACAACACACAAGCTGATGAAATGGCCAATAAAGCCATAGGTGTAGCCCATGGTTCCTTATATATTAATGGGGCGGTTAGTTTTCCCCCCCTCCCTAATGTATAGCTTAATGTTATTCATTGGGACCCACAGGGATATCGTTGGCGTCAGGGTCTCATGCGAAGAAACACATGCTGAGGATATGGTTTTTATATCGAGAAAGGGTCGTTTTGTCCCAACATTTCATGGGATCCGTCAGAAACTGAAGGTATGGAGTCTGAGTGGCAGTATGGCTTGTGGGTTCAGGATACAACGGATGTGGAAGGTGCATGGGAAATGGACCTTTACTCCTCATTTGAGGGAGTTGTCAATTGATTGGAAGGTCCTAATCATGGTTGAAAGTGGAAGCAATGGTAAGATAGATGACAACGAGGAAGATTGTTTGGTTTTCGTCAGCTTTCTTGGGTGCTCATGTGTGAGTTTAAAGTCATCTCATTCAAGTTGTTCAACGAGGATATGTGATTCACGATCGGTAAATATTTGGCACAGTTGGGGGGGGGGATGAAAATCAGTCTGTTTGTGGGATTATGAATTTGATGGATGGTCGGGGATTAGATGGGCTCAACATGGGTATGATGTTTTTATGTCGTTATTTATCCCTTAATTATGTAGACGCTTGGGAAACTTCGATGCTTGGGTTTTCATTTTTTCCTCCCGAGCTAGATGGGTCTGTTTTTCAGTCAGCTTATTGGGAATGTCTCTGGATTATGGTCGAGGGTGTAGTCTGTGGCCTCTGATGTAATTTTTGGTGAATATGATTTTTTCAGTTTTGATAAGTTGGAAGAAATGTACAATGGTACAGGTCATGAACAACAAGAAGGGTCAATGGATGAAGATGAGATGGTAGAGAAACACATGCTAATAATCTCAGTTAATGCACTTAATTCAACAATATCTTTTGTCATGGGAACCTTAGTGAAACACCTAGAGATGGTGGGTCAGTTGTAGGATGAAGTGGCCTAATCTGGATTTATGAGTGGAACGAAATGAATGATATATTGAATACCATAAAACATAGATACATAGAACAACAACAGATATCTAATGAATAATAACTTCTATTGAATAAATAAAATAGGCTGAAACTGTAAAACTGCAGAACTAAAACAACTTGCTTGAATGGTGGTAGCTATCTCTAAGAAGAGATGTGGTTGCTACGTGCATATGTCTAAGAAGAATGCTTACAATGAGGCTCTAGAGGCCTTTTTAACATTACTCATGAATGCCAAAACCATATACGTCCAAAAACCTAACCCTAGGAGATGAAACGCCAAAAGTTATGTGGGGTTCGTTGGGTAAGTTGGTACCTCAACTTCTCTGGGTCGTAACGTTTGCATACGACCTTCGTTTTAGGCACGTGATAGCCCATTGGAAATGTCTTTTCGAGAACTACACATTATTCCATCAAACTTGAATCCATCTACATTTTGACTATGACAAGCCAAAAAAACATTGTTTATGGCCCAAAAACGACCCGGGAAGTACAGAAAGATGTACTGACATGAAAAATTCCAAAATAAGACAGTTGGATTAGATGGGCAGCCTCCAATATCCACCTAGAAGCTGTGTAGAGCTTCAAACAACCCTAAAAGTGTGGAACCCACAGTTACAAAGAAGTACAGAAAAACAGGTTGAACTAAAAACTGTCAAGAGGAGAAAGTTGGAATAGGTGGGTGGCCACCAATATCCACCTGGATCAATCCTCCCCCCTTAGGAAGAAATGGTCTCCACTGCGTTGAGTTCCCCCATCAGGCAAGGAAACTTCTGTTGAATTTGGCCCCGGGTGAGCCACTTGGCTTGGTATAGGAGTTGCCAAACCGATAAAGTTGGATCCTCTGTTGGTGAGCTCCCTTGACCTATGTGTCCACTATATGATCAATGTGTGCATGGTCCATGCAGTCAGGATTGAGATTTGTTTGTGTCAATTGTTCTGCTATCTCTGAGGTGTCCAGTAATGGTGGAAAATATGGTCGAAGGAGGTCCACATTTAACATTGGGTGCAAGCCAAGGAAGGGAGGAGTGTTGAGCTCAAAATCATTGCTACCCACAACCTTGGTGATAGTGTAAGGCCCATATCAAAGTGTGCAGAGCTTCCAATGGGGCCCTGTAAGGCACTCTTTCTGAAAATGTAACCATACATTGTCTCCCACCTGAAATGGGTGTGGTGTTCAGTGTTTATCATGGCATTGCTTTTACTTAGCATTGGCTTTCTGCAAAATCTCATGGACCTATTGGCAGATGTGTTGAATCCTCTCAATGAATCTGATGGATTTGTCAGCCTCAAACTCAACATGGGAATATTCTTCTTGTGTGGTTGCAAGAGGTAGTGCAATCAATGGACCCAAGGGTTGGAATCCCAACCCCACCTGAAATGGGCTATGGCCAGTGGAGCTATGTAGAGCCATGTTGTAGCTATGTTGAACATAGGGAAGATTCTCATCCCATGTACATGAATGCTTAGAGTTATACATGTGCAGGATTTGCACAATCATCTGATTGACAACCTGTGTCTGGCCATTAGTTTGGGGGTGGAAAATAATGGATTTAGTGAGCTTGGTGTCCAACACTGACCAGAGACTCCACCAAAATGTGTTGAGGAACCTGTTGTCTCAATCTGAGGTGATGGTTTGTGGTATTCCAAAATGGACCCACACTTGTTTGAAGAAGAGCTTGGCAGTATCTATCGCCGTGATTCTCTTCTTCCAGGCTTTGATAATGTCCATCTTCAAAAACTGATCAACCACCACAAATACACAAGAATTATCATGCTTGGTGGATTCCCAAGGCCTCTTGGGAGTAGGAAGAGGGGTGTATAAGCCTTACTTCTTGATGGATTTCTTGTAAATGGCACATGCAATGCAAGATCTGATATACTTGCTGACATATTTCGAATTTTTGGCCAATAAAAATGTTTCTGTAGAACAACCACAGTTTTCTCCATGCCAAAATGTCATGCCATTCAACTGTAGTGAGCCTCCTAAATCAACTTATCATGCTCGCTTGTGGGAACACAGAGGTGGCCCAGATGGCATAGCAATCCATCCTAGATGTGAAAATCGGTGACATTCGCTCATGTACCCAAGAGATTATAGGTGGTGGAGAAGTCAGAGTCACGCTGATAACGTTGGGGCCACTCAGATGCCTCATGCCCACAGGAATGGAGCATTGTGGGGAGGGAAGTAACGGGAGGGCGACTGAGGCAGTCAACGACATGATTTGTGCTCTATATTTTATACTTAATGTTGAGATGGAATTGTTGTAGGTATGTGGACCACTTTTGATGGTGGTTGTTCTGCAACTTCCCCTCAATCTGTATGAACTGCAGAGACTTGTGATCAGTGTGCATGATTGTCTCCCTTCCCAGAATGTAATGTTTCCATTGACGGCAGGATTGCACAATGGGATACATTTATTCATCATAGGTGGGGTATTTCCAAACAGTATCTGAGAGTGTCTCACTATGGTATGTTATTGGATGACTGTGTTAAGTGAGAACTGCACCTACAATATAATCAGAGGCATCAGTCTCAATCTCGAATGTTTGTTGCAGATCAGGTAAGGAGAGTACTGGATCTGAGCACAAGCGATCCTTCAGATCATCAAATGCTTGTTGTTGTTCCTGCCCCCATGAGAACTTTTCCTTGCCACCGGCCTTGGTTACTTGGCTGAGGGCCCATGCAATATGGGATAATCCCAACACAAACATTCGGTAGAAGTTGGCAAGTCCCAAGAAGATTCGAAGCTCAGTTAGTGTGGTCGGGGCTGGCTAGTCACGAATGACTTGGATCTTAGCTATATCCACATGTACCCCATGCTAATAAAAAATGTAGCCCAAGTATTGGACCTTTTTCATTGCAAAGGAGTATATTTCCAAGTTGGCATATAGCTTGTGTTGTCACAGAGTGCCCAAAACCTATTGAATGTGTTTCATGTGCTCCTCCTAAGTTCTATTGAAGATGAGGATAGCATCCAGTTATACCACCAGAAAAGAGTTAGTGAAGGGTCTCAATACATCATCCATCAATCTCATGAAATATGTTGGTGCATTTGTTAAGCCAAAGGGCATGACCATCCATTCAAAGAGACCTTCTTTGCATTTGAAATATGTCTTCCATACATCATCTGGTTCGATGGGAAACTGGTGGTAGCCATACTTTAGGTCAATATTGCTAAAGAAATTTTCCCCCTTGAGTTGGTCAAGAAGGTCATCAATTTGGGTAATGGGGTACTGGTTCCTGACTTTGATTTTGTTTAATGCTTTGTAATCAATGCAGAGCCTTCAGGTCCCCTCTTTCTTCTGCACCAGCACAATCAGGCTTCCTCAAGGGGAGGAGTTGGGACGGATGTGCCCCTTTTGAAGCAGCTCTTGGATCTGGCGCTTGATTTCGTCATTTTCCATCAACGAGTGACAATAGACTAGCCCATTAGGCAGTGATGCACCAGGGGTTAGATCAATTGGATGCTTAACTTGGCAGTGCGTCGGTACCTTGGTGGGTGAGGAGAATATGTATTTATACTCTTCCATGATCTCGGCCACTTGCTTCTGCTGCAAAGAGAGGCTTTGTGTAGAGGTCACGGATGTGGCGGCGACCTTCTGCTTACTACAAGCATGGATCACAAAGAATACAAACTTCTCGATCTATGAAATGACCTTACTACATTTCTTAGTAGAGATTAACGAAATAGCGGTAGGTGATGCTACCTCTGGTATCCTATACAATTCTCTACCCAAAGTAATAATAACACTGCAGGGTCTAGACTCATACATAGCATGTCGCTTCCACAAATATGGTTGGCCTAAGATAACATCACAAACTTTAAGGGGAGAAATATCACACAATACCTCGTCTTTGAATGGATTGATGTTGTAGGGAAGATGACATTGTTGGTTGATGCAGAGATCTCATCCTTGGAAAAGCTAGTCGATGGTGCAGGGATGTGGGTATGGTGTTATCGACAAGTCCAACTACTTGATGACCTTTGCTGAAATCAGGTTCTTTTGACTGTCGCTATCGACAATGAAATGCAACAGAGTCCCCTTTACCCACATCTGTGAATGAAAGAGGTGTTCCCCTTCCTCTAGTTCTTTTGGTTCGGTTAGATGGATTTGGGTGGTAGTGATAGTGGCACTGGGTTTGGCATCGATGATCCGCTTCCCACTTTATGGATTTTATTTGGATTCAGAATCTGCCTCTAACTTGGAAGCTTTCAGCTTAGCCACTAGTGACTTCTTGGAGTGACATTCTTCGGTGTCGTGACAAGGGATTTTATGGTATTCACACCACTTTCCCGTGTCCTTCTTCAACTTCTCATTACCCTTCTTGGGTTTTGGCTTGGACTGGTTGTCCGGAGAGCATCCATCTTTGCTCTGTCACTTATTTGGTGAGTTGGTATCGCATTTTCCCTACTTCGGCTGTGAGGAATTTGCAGATCCAAACTCTCACCTCTTCTACTTAAATTTATGCTCGATCTTGACAGCATATATATAAGTTGCACCTAATGGTGCAATGTCCAGAAAATTCATTTATGCTTGAATGCATTTTTTCATACAACCACGTTATTTGAGCACCAGATGTCGTTCATAGTCTTTGATACCCAATTTGGTGTGCATAGTATGGAAAATATTGGTGAAATTTGGTACTGTCGTGTCCCTTTCTTGATGCAGCGTGGTCCATTTTGTGTACTGGTGTTGGCACAAGGGTAGACCCAGGGTTCAACTCTCAAGAGCACACCAACAAATCCCTAACTATCGGCCCTTTCAACAACACCTGTGAAGCAAATGAAGTCTCACCCGAGGTAGAGGCAGGGGTGGTTGCAGGACTCAAGTGTCTACAACCTTAGATGGGACACAGATATATGATTATATTGTTTACAGAGAACTTAGCACCAATAGATTATCAATATTTCAACCATTACTCTACTTCGCAGATAGCATAAAGCATCGCAGCATTCACTTAGGTCTGAGGTATTTCATCATTTAGCCATAGTAAAATAGATCAGATCTGGTAGATCAGCACTAAGCACATTCATACATGTCTACTAAGCACAAAGAATAAGCATATCTATCAAAACATGTCCAAGCACTTAGCAGAAGAAGGGATAAACATATCAAGTCGAAGCATAAAGCATAACACATAGTATTTATGTGGTTCACCCCCACCCTGGGGCTACGTCCACCAACTCTTCTTCTTTATTGTCTTCAATTAAATAGGTTACAAGAACAAAGCCACCAAAACCCTACTCCGCATAGGACAGGAGATCTGCACACCTTGCTAGATCCTCCTTCCCCAAATATCTGAGCACCAAGTCTCTTATAAACACTCGCACTTAACACTGCAAGTTCAACAATATGCACAGAGCCTACTCAATCACATAGATCACTTGCACATAGCAATATTTACCATCACATAGATGTACTCTACTACTTACATCGCCTAACTTACTTATTTATACATACAAAATAGGCCTAAACATGGGCAAATCCCATGGGCCGACATCCCATTCCCATTACATTATCCCAAAAACCCAAAAAGGACCCAAAAGTGAGTCGAGATTCCGCAATCTCCGCTTCGTTCCATCTTTGACAGGCTTTCGAAGTCCCAAAAATGGTCAAGCATGACCAAGTATATCCCAAAACTTGGTCAAGGGCCAACAGGCCCCTAACACTCACATGTGACTCGTCCCGAGTCACTTTGGTTTGATCAATTACGCCTCGAATGCCTCGAGTTTGTCTTGAGCTTCTTCGACCTGTTTTTGTGCTACGGCCTCTTGCTCGGAAAAATCCTGGATGATTTTGTCATTGATGGGTCTTTCTAGGCATTGTTATGCTTCACTCACAACCTATTCTAGCTTTGCTCCCCGGCTTTCAACCTCTGTGAACAGTTGACATGCCTTATCTTTCATCGGTTGAAGTCGTTGAGTCACTTCCATCACTTTTCTCTAGATCGTATGGATCTGTTGTTGGGTCATGCGCTTCTCATGAGATCTCTTCATTCTTTCTATAGGTGATAGGGCCTTCAGCTGCGTCTGTAGTTTTTCAGCTTCATACTTCGCCTCCTGGAGCTGCGACTCCAATTTATATAACTCTCGGTTCTCGGTGAGGTTCTCATATGTCTGGGTGTTGAGGCTACTCAACTGTTTGCACTCCAAGGCAAGAGATTTAAGTCTGTCGACTGCACTGTGGGCAGTTATTTCTCTTTGTTCTCTGATCTCCTGTGGGGTCTCAAGTACTACGCAAAGCTCTAGATCTACAATGCGTTGTTGGAGCTTCTGGATCACTTATGCGAGTTGTGCCACCTGCTGTGGGATTCTTTCTTCGGTCTTTACCTCAATGACTATCACAGAGCGAAGTTCTCTATTGACCACTTCCTTTACTTCTAGTTTCTCTGCCAGCAACTATTCCTTTCCTTGTTGTAGTTGTGCTTTCTCATCATTCCACTTTTCTTGGAGAGCACTATTTTCTTGTTCTACAGCATTGTGTTGTTCTACAAGTACTCCCTTTACTTGTGTCAAGGCCTAAGTGGCTTGCTCTGCTTCATCTTGTGCTTTTCGAAGTCGAGCCTTGACTGAATCCGTGATTTGGTGGATTTGAGCTGGCTCATCTCCTACTTCTGGTGTTTCGACTGACAAGGGCGCAGTGGAGACTGTGCGCTTCGACTAAAGTGTTTGTTGCACTCCTTGGAGCTCTATCTCGATCCGACTGTACATCTCCTCTTGTTTAGTCTCTTTCTTCTCTACTATCTCCATTGCAACATCATTCAAAGTTGCGACGATGAAGTTGAAGTTGTCTGGGTTCAGTTTGGTCTACAACTTAGTCACGGGAGCTTTGGACTTCTTCCAGGAAGAAGGTTTCTGAGGTGAACCCTTCCTCTTCTTCAAAATATATGCTTCATCTTTGCGCTTCTGTTTGAATTCTTCTAAATCTTCACCATCACCCTCCTGCTCTGGCGTGATGGAAGCAGTCTTCACCGAGGCACTTCTTAAGTCTTGCACTTCGTTGATCTTCTGTCGCATGCTAGGTCCGGGTATATCCTAAGCAGTTTATGGACTGTCTACATCAGATATCTCTGCAGGGTCAGCTGGAACAAGGAGGTTCGTCGACCATTCCTTTGTGATATCCTCCAGATCTTCTTCTGTTAATCTATAATAGGAATGTAACTGCTTCTTGTCCTCATCAACACACGTTGTGATGTAGAGAAAGTGTCTTTATGCGCTGAACTTCATCAGGGGCCGAAACCTGTAGAGGGTGTTCGGAGTGATGCGCTGTGTAGACTGGATACCTAATTTCAATCGATTATAATATGAATGAAACACGGCATTTGACTGCCATTTTTTATTCATATCATTCGATTACCACAGGGTATTGAACTTCGCGGCCAATGATTCCAATGGCTCGATGTCTGGGAAGGTCGCACCCTCCGGCATCTCCCATGCAATGAAATCAATCAGGATCATGAGCCAACTGAAATGGAACTCATATCCTTGGTCCTGGGATTATCTGTAGTCGAGCTCAAGCTGGTTTACCAAGTAATGTGCCCAATTCATCTGTAGTCCCTCCATGCACTTTCCTGCGAGGTCTGCTACGAATCCAGTGACTTGGGTTGGTCGGTTCTTGCGAACTAACTTTCCTGTGATCAGCTGGCAGGCGAGGCGTACTGCATCGTTCTGAATAGAGGCTACCTTGTAGCCGCGTGTTCCCTTCTCAACATCACCATAAGTCTCTTTTATATTATGTGCTAAGTCTCGATCTATGGTCTTTCCAGTGTAAACATCATGTGGGTCGGGGCCTTGCATGCTCAGCCTGGTGATCCGATGGATCAAGGTCGGATCCACTGTGACACATTGGTTCAGCCATAAATATCCTCCATGGTAACAGAATAACAACATATTAACACATGCGTTCACTTCTTGATGTCGTCCGAAGTGCGGGATCTTCATAACATTAAGCAGGTTAGACTACGCGAGGTTATGGGTCCAAGGCTGGGGGATAATCTTTGAATTCTTTCCTTTCGTCCTGGTCAGATACTTATGCGGGGTGAGCATACTGTAAGCTTTATAGTCTCCAAGGTTGAAGTCACTAAACTTCAGCGCTGCTACATTATCCTAGTCTGTGTGAATTGCGCGTATCCCTTTTGGGAGGTACACAGTGACCAAGGCATAGTCAAAATCTCTAGGCACGCTATCGATGTTCACTGCGCCACTCAGAGGAGGTATATATGCAGGTAAGATGCTTGAAATCAACTTAGCATTCACGAGATCGACTCTATGCCTCATTCTCATCTCTGTCATGATTCTGGAAGTTCCTTCTCCACGAGCAGTCGATGGAGAAGCTTGGACTCCTCCTGTTGATGATGCTTGCACACCTGCAGACATCCTTCTTTCTGACAAGACTTTCTTGGTCCTGAGATCAACGAGTACTTCCTTCGCAGATTCTTCAAGTTCTCTAAGCTCCTCATACATATGCGCTCGGGGTTAATAATATCGAGTTCACGAAGTAATGCAGACACAACAATAATATGGAAAGTAGGGGCGTAATGATCACTGGACAATCTCAACCAAGGTTGCGAGCTCAAATTCTCGATTTGGAAAAAGTGTTCTTCGTGCATGGCACGACGGGATAAATAGGAAACTCAGCAACAGATTGCTTGCAACGGGTATGAGGCTTCGTTAACTCTTGTTCTGTCTATTATGGCATGGTCCAATGGTCAGGTGGCGAGCCATAAATTGTTTTGCATCCATTCAAAGCATCAATCGAACGGATATATCGTCCCCAACGACTATATTGATTCGCCACGGCAAAGTGACCTATGTCGTTGTTCTGATATCTTGACGAAGTTCAAATTCTGCAAATTTTCCTTCTGCAAGGCTCCCTATGGAACCTTCTGTAATTTTTCAATCTTAGCCCTCTTCTTACTTAGCTTCCTAGCCTTCTTTCCAGTGAGCGTCATCTCGGTATTCTTCTTTCCATTATGATTCTTATCTTATTTAGAGATAGTTACTACGCGTTGTTGAGAATCTTTCAGGGTTAACATCTCTTCTTCTTCTGGAGTAAGTACTTTAGTCTTCTGAGGGTATTCTAGTGGTCTTGCAGCTTCGACATCGGAGTCTCTAGGGTCAATTAGTTTTGATATGTTCTCCTGTTCTTTAATCAATTGAGCGATCTTTCTGGACATGAAATCTTTTAACTCTTGTTTCTTTTGTTCCAAGGCTTCTTCTTATTCTTTTCGTCTAGCTTGATCTCTTTCAATCCAAGGTTTCCCTAGTAACATGGTAAACAGGGTGTTGTCTTCAATACATTTGATAATCTCAAAATCTTCCTTTGTCGAAGTTTCATTGATAGTCATAGGTATCCGGGCGAGCCTTCCACATAGGTTTATTAGGTTTCCTTTGAATAAACTTATTCCTCCTAGGGAAGGTATCATAGTAGGCCTTCCTATAGCTTCCCAGGTTCTTTATGGCATAATATTCACTTGTGTCTCTTTATCAAGAACACAGTCAATGTCAAAGTCCCCTATTCTTGCTTCAATGCATTCTTTTTCTTTGAAAATCTCTGATAATATGACATGTTGGTGGTCATTCAGGGTCTCTTTCATTTGTATCAATACTTTCTCTAATTCTTGTTGGGGTTCTGCCTTTTCTGGATCTGCCTTGGGGTTTTCTTGATTTAGATTCATTCCTTCAAGCTTGGTGATCATTCTAGGGCAATCCAACACTTCATGGTCCATAGATTTACAACAAAGACAACTAGGTATTCTTCCAAGGAATTCCTTAGCAAGATGTCCTGGTCTTTTGCAACTGTAACAGAGGGTCAATCCTGTCTTTCTTTTAATGATCCCCAAATCCCTTTATACTGCGCACTAGGATCATAGGAGTTAACCTGCAACAATTTATTTCTAGGATCCTGCATCCATTTGTTAGTCCAAACATTCTTTCTATGCATAGGTATAACATATCTTTCATTATTATTATCAAATTTATTCATATCAAACCTTATTTCACCTATTAACACCCTAGCTTTCAGACTAGGACAAAACCTATCAGATATACCTAGATCCATACTCTAGAAACAAAAAATTCCACCTATCTTACTTTTACAGAGCACGAGTCTTTCATATCTAATACTTCTTTAACTATTCTTACCTTTAACAGAGCACAAAGTTTACATATCTTACCTCTTTCAATCAGAACTTCTCCCTTTTACCTTCCTTGGAGCACAAAGCTTTCAGATCCTGCTTCTTCTCTATAGATCTGACCTTCTTTCTTTAGCACAAAGCTTCCAGATCTTGCTTCTTTCTTTCAGATCCGACCTTCTTTCTTTAGATCGGACTTTTTTTCTTAACACAAAGATTATAAACCGAGTAGGGTACTGCGCACTAGGGCACAGATCTATGCACAAGCTTCTTCTTTCTTAGTTCCCAGCAATCACAGTTTCAGGTCCCGGCAACAGAACCATTTTTTAGCACAGGGACAGACCCAGGTTTCAACGCTCAAGAGCACACCAACAAAGCCCTAAATATCGGCCCTTTCGTAAACACCTGCGAAGTAGATGAAGTCTCACCTGAGGTAGAGGCAGGGGTGGTTGTTGGACTCAAGTGTTTGCAACCTTAGTTGGGACACAAATCTGTGATTATATTGTTTACAGAGCACTTAGCATCGATAGATTATCAATATTCAACCATTACTCTACTTCGCAGATAGCACAGAGCATTGCAGCATTCACTTAGGTCTAAGGTATTTCAACATTTAACCATAGTAAAACAGATCAGATCAGGTAGATCGGCACTAAGCACATTCATACATCTCTAATAAGAACAAAGAATAAGCATATCTATTCAAACATGTCCAAGTAGTTAGCAGAAGAAGGGATAAACACATCAAGTCGAAGCACAAAGAATAACACACAGTATTTACATGGTTCACCCCCACCCTGGGGCTACGTCCACCAACTCTTCTTCTTTATTGTCTTTAGTTAAATAGGTTACAAGCACAAAGCCACCAAAACCCTACTCCGCATAGGACAGGATATTTGTGCACCTCGCTAGATCCTCCTTCCTTGAATATCTGAGCACCCAGTCTCTTACAAACACTCGCACTTAACACTACAAGTTCACCAGTATGCATAGAGCCTACTCAATCACATAGATCACTTGCACATAGCAATATTTACCATCACATAGATGTACTCTACTACTTACATCGCCTAATTTACTTATTTATACATACAAAATAGGCCTAAACATGGGCAAAGCCCATGGGCTGACATCCCATTCCCATTACATTATCCCAAAAACCCTAAAAGGACCCAAAAGTGGGTCGAGATTCCGCAATCTCCGCTTCGTCTTCAACAGACTGTCGAAGTCCCAAAAATGGTCAAACATGACCAATTATCTCCCAAAACTTGGTCAAGGGCCAAAAACTGGTCCTCGTGCCTTCCAACAGGGTAGTATTGTTCTCTAATGGCATCCCTGAAGGAATCTCAGGTGGGGGTGACCGCAAATATTGCATATTCCTATGTGGCCCTTTTATCAGAGTATGTATCCAACTAGTCCTTAACATTGGGGACGAACTTGAGGACTGCAAAAAGTAATCGTTTCCCTATTGGAAAAATTGTGGACTAAAAAATACCATTCGAGCATATTCAGCTATTTATCTATAGCATCTGCATCTATTAGTCCTTCAAATAATGGAATATCAAATTTTACTTGTACCTTGAAGGGGGTTGCATGGTCACTTTATGAAGATGTGTCTCATGTGGGTATCTACCGAAGGATCTGTGCAAAGTTGTCCATCATCTCATTCCTTTGTTGTGCAAGGGCTTCTTCGAGTAGAATTTTAAAAGGATCTCCTGCTCCATCATATTTCTTCTTGTCCCCCATGATTTTCAGTCAGGTTCGGTGCAACCAATCTTGCAAAGGCTCGACTGGTTCGAGTCCCAATTTCTTTTACCCAGATCTTGTCAGGGACATGCACAAAGAAAAACAAATGAAGAGAAGATCGCTCTAATACCACTGATCTGGATTTATGAGTGAAATGAAATGAATAACAAATTGAATACCATAACACAAAGATACAAATAACAACAACAGATACTCAGTGAAAAATAACTTCTATTGAATAAATAAAATAGGTTGAAACTGTAAAACTGCAGAAATGAAACAACTTGCTTGAATGGTGGTAGCTATCTATGAGAAGATATGTGGTTGATACATGCATCTGTCTAAGCATAATGATTACAATGAGGCTATAGAGGCATTTTTAACATTACTCATGAATTCCAAAACCTTATACATCCATAAACCTAACCCTAGGAGATGAAATGCCAAAAGTTATGTAGGCCTTGATGGGTAAGTTGGTACCTCAACTTCTCGAGGTCGTAACTTTTTCATATGACCTCTATTTTAGGCACGTGAGAGCCTATTGGAAAGGTCTTTTCGAGAACTAAACATTGTATTGTCAAAGTTGACTTCGTCTATAGTTTGATTGTGGCAAGCCAAAAAAAACAGTGTTTAGGGCCCCAAAACGACCCAGGTAGTACAAAAAGATGTACTGAAATGAAAACTTCCAAAATAATCCAATTGGATTAGCTGGGCGACCACCAATATCCACCTAGAAGTTGTGTAGGGATTTAGATAGCCCTAGAAGTGTGGAACCCAAAGAAGTACATAAGAACGTGTTGAACTTAAAACTGTCAATAGGAGCCAGTTGGAATAGGTGGGTGGCCACCAATATCCACCTGGATCATGGCCGCTTTGAGGTCACAAATGGAGGAGATTCAACTTTGGTCATCTCCAACGAACTTTCGTTCAGTGTCATCCATGGATATCTCGCCCAGGAGGGAAATGACTTTGATTCTAGATTCAAATTCCCCCAATAACGAATCCAGATACTAAAGACAAGGTTCCAAACGAAAGCACTCCTAATGAATACTTATGTTTTGTTATATGTATTAGTGGTATTTTCTGTCGAACCTATTATGTACAAAATTGTAGTAATCTCAAGCTATGGAGAAATAGGATTTATGATATAGGTAGATGGTTGAATGTTGTGGTAGATAAACCAAATTTTTTCTCTGGTTGATCCTTTTTGTACTGTGTGGCCTCGGCTGCACCTTTTAATGAATAAAAATCCATCGACTTTTGTGAAAAAAAAATATTTTTAACAAAACAATTTGTTGAGAACTTAAAATATGTTTGTTTTCATGTGCGTGAAAAGAAGAAGAGATGCATAATATGCTTCCTAAGCTAATCCATGAAAGAATAATGTGCATAAATTAAAAATAGAATAGTTGAAAAAACTTGAAATAAAGAATAAAAAAGCATTAACATCATGATATCCTAGGGAAAACTCTTCTAGGAGAAAATACCCACACTCTAAAGCACGCTCAATGTATTATCCAACAACTAAAAGGTTACAATACAAACTCTCTATGCTCTCAACAAGAGTGTTCAGCAATCGCATAATCGTGGAGAAATTTTGGCAGCATAACAATAAGATCAAACTTACACTCACAAATTTCCTCCATCCCTAGCAATCAATAAATAGGAATAATAAAACCATAAACCATTTATGATTTACCATTTATACATACTAGAAACCACCACCACTCTATTGCCTATCATTGGTTAACATTTATTCTTTGTCATTTCTTTGCATTTATTTTTGCTATAGCTCTTCATTTATTCCTTCTCCACTACAACACTACAAGGTGTATGACACACATATCTCAACATTATCCAATTTTCATATACCTTGCAAGGGTTCATGGGATAATGTATCAAACTATGAGCTAATTGTTAGGGTCCATAAGTCCCATAGACTCAAAACACCACTTGAATTTATCTGTGCTTAATGGTTTTGTTAATGCATCTACAACATTATGCAAGGTGTAGACTTTCTCTAGTATCACCTTTTCATCCTCTACCATGTCCCTAACAAAATGGTATTGGATATATATATGATTTATCTTTTTGCATGAAAAGTAGGGTTCTTAGCTAGGAAAATGGCACTATTACTATCAAATTGAACTGTAATAGCTCTTCGACAAAGCCCTACTTATGAACATATTTTCATAAGTCAAATGGCCTCCTTAAAGGCATGAGTAGTTTCCATGTACTATGTCTATTCAATGGAAAAAGTGACCACAACTTGTCACTTATTCATCCAACGTATTGATCCACCAAACAATTGAAACATGTATCCACTCATAGGTCTCCTGCTATCTACATCCCTTTCCCAATCATAATCCACATAGCCCTATATATCCATTGAGTGTACATATTTTGAAACATCATTATGATAGAAAATGGAATATTCAGAAGTACCTCACAAATATCTAAACACCCTCTTTGTTGTAGCCCAATGTTCATGTCCAAGATTAGCCATGAATAGGCTCAAGATTCCAACCCATTGGGCAATTTATGGTCTAGTGCAGACCATAACATACATCAAACTACTAACTACACTAGCATAGGGAACATAAACCATATATTCCATCTGTGAAAGTGTTGTAGGGCACTGCTCAATTGAAAGCTTAGTTCCC
>ML873111.1:0-19379 GCA_009831015.1 Picea engelmannii
TTTCTATTGTGACTCAAACTAGGAAAAATTGGCTTTAGCTCCACCCTTGGTCACTTGGCTTAAGGGCCAAGCGACATAAGAGAACCCCAACACAAACCTATGGTAGAAGTTGGCAAGGCCCAAGAAGTTGTGGAGCTATGTTAGAGTCATCAGTATTGGCCAATCACGAATGATTTGGATCTTGGTTAGGTCCACATGCACCCCATGTTCATCCACGATGTATCCTACACGCTAAATTCTTTGCATGCCAAATGATCATTTCTTTATATCGGTATATAAATTTTGTTGTCGCAGGGTGCTCTGGTTCCGTTGAAAGTGTTGCAAATGTTCTACCCAATTTTTGTTGAAGATGAGGATGTCATCCAAATATACAATGACAAAAGAGATTGTGAACAACCACAAGATATCATTCATCATCCTCATGAATGTTGTTGTAGCATTAGTCTTGCCAAAAGGCATGACCAACCACTCAAAAAGGACTTATTTAGACTCAAATATTATCTTCCATACATCAGTTTGTTCAATTGAAACCTGGTGGTAGATTAAATTTAGATCAATCTTACTAAATAACTCGACACTCTTAAGTTGCTCAAGAAGATCGTCAATATGAGGGATTGGGTATTGGTTCTTTACAATGATTTTGTTCAGGGCTCTATAATCAATATAAAGTCGCCATGTCCCGTCCTTCTTGTACTCCAATACAATTGGGCTCCAACAAGGTGAGGAGGTTGGACGAATGTGGTCATTAGGTAAAGGAGCACTAGGTATCAAGTCAATTGGATTTTTGAGTTGACATTGCAGAGGCACCTCCGTAGGTGAAGCGAAGATATCTCTATATTCCTCTACAATATTTTCCATCTGCTTCTGTTGTGTAGAGATGCCTTATGGTGAGATGGTGGCAGTCACAGTGACCTTCAGTTCAACTTCTGACTAAACCATGATGAGGACAAATTTTTTGATGTTAGAGATTACCTTTCAACACTGCTTTGTCGAGATCAAGGAAACTGCAATACTCAAAACTATCTATGGAACCCTACAGAGTTGGAATCCCAAAGTAACAATGACACTATGAGGCCTAGACTCATAAACAACATGGTTTTCCCACATATAGGGTTGTTCTAAAAGAACATCATAAAATTCAAGTGGGGCAACATCACAAAATACATCATCTTTTAAGGGCTTGATGTCATACGATAGGTGAAATTGTTGGTTGATGTGGATGTCTCATCCCTGGTTCAAAAATTTGATGGTGTATTGTTTTGGGGGTGGCATCATCGATAGCTTCAATATCTTCATAACATCATCCAATATCAGGTTATTTTGGCTATTGTTGTCAACTATGAAATGTAGTGGAGTCCCCTTCACCCACATCTATGAATAGAAGAGACGCCCCCCCCTCCTTGGGCTCCTCTAACTCTTATGGATGGATCTTTTTTGTTGTGATGGTAGCATTGGGTTTTGCATCAATTATCTACTTTCCCTTATCTTTCTCCAAATTAGAGTCTGGACTAGAGTCCAATTCATTTTCTTTCATCTCGATCAACAATGATTATTTTGAAGTGGCAGTCATCAGTGTTGTGTCAGGGGATTTTTTGAAATTTTTGATCTAAAAGACTATTTTAGGTCTTTAAGATAACATCATGAGGATAAATCCTCCTGCATTTTTATAAAGGTGGTACTCCTCTTTCTTGATATATGGAACATTCTTCTTCTTATTTTAGATGCATGTAATAGAAAACCCCGACAAATCTTCCATAAAACTATTATATACAGATGTACAAGCTCTTATATACATGTGTACAAACTCGTATACACATATGTACATATCAAGCATATCATATCATTCAAGAAAAAGAAATAAATGTGTCTACAAAGATTTGTATCTACAAAGATTGGAGTCTTCTTGCAACAGATATTTTACCTTCCTTTTAAAATAATGTGAACCTAGAATTAGCTATGACTTTGCAAGATGAAAGAAAAGTAAAATGAACATATCATCAAAGAGCTTATCATGATCACTTCATTACAACTCAAAAACAATTTTGATAGACACACATTTGAAATCTCATACTTTAGACTCAAAGTCTGAGAAATCACTAAGGTAATGCCTTGAATAGTTCTTTTGGGAGAAATAAATAATAATATCCCAAATGTAACAAGTTTAACAATGTCTGAAACAAGAGGGTTGAAACAACCTTAACAAGATCCCAATGACAATTAAATAAATTGTATTAAACTACATTTGTTTTTTACAATAAGGGATTTTGCTCCTCTGGACCTTAAATATCATGAGGAATGACTAGAAGAATTTAGAGAAAGAGTTGATTAGACTCAAATCTTCATGTTGCTAAACATACATGGAAAAATTGATATAAAGAATCAAGCAAAAATAAATATGCGGAAGAAATTTTAGCAGGCTAATTCACAAAATCTTGGAAAGACAAAACTTGTTTCTTGAAACTAATGACGGGTGCCTAAATTGGCATACTTTCAGCACCCGTCTAATACCTTTTTGCTTACCATTTTCCATTGATCATTTCATTTTTTATACTTTCCTTATCCAATTTTTCCTCACTTTTCATTAAGGCACGAATCTTTCTCCATATGCCATTTATACGCTATTCCTGCATAATTCTTAAAGGAACTTGCTACTTTCATGTACTAATGTTGCTACACATGAGTAATACAGTAGTTGCAATCACTCTATGTTGTTACAATTCTGGGCACAATCCAACTGTTGCAACTCCAAGCATACTCTTTGTTGCTACCATTCCAGGCACAAGCCAACTGTTGCAACTCTAAGTGCACTCTTTGTTGTTGCAACTCCGGACAACTGCTGCAAATCCAAGTGCACTCTCCATTGTCACGACTCTGAGTATACCATTGCTACAATTTCGAGTACAAATTCTGCCAACACAACAATCAACACTACAGTCCATAGTTAGGAAACAATCCTCACATGGGAAAGAGACAAGAGGAAAGTGGACAACCAAAAGAGAAATTGGTTTTCCTACAAATTGTCGCTCAACTGATCTGAGTCATCACATGCTTGATTCTTACTAAACTTTGGCAATGTAAACAAATGAACAGTGGATTCTCATTGTTGTCCATCTGTCCCTTTGTTTTACTTTAGAGATTAGTTGTACTATATAAACACCCTAGCTCCCTTGAGCTAGGGAGGAAGAATTGTTCTAGCAATAGCATTCGGATGTTATTGTAACTTTCATACTTCCGCAATATAATTCCATTTATTCTTCACATACGTGTAATGGTGTGTTGAACATTCATGTTATTTTGACTTTGTATATCAGTGCCTTGTCTAAGGGGGTAGGGCCCCCTCCTTAGTCAGGTATTGCATGTATATTACAAAGTAGGATCTAGCATTTCAATTATGTTTGTTTGATTCCACGATTGTTTTATTTCTCAGTATGCTGCAATTCCATATTTCGTAGAACAATACTTGCAATTCATGTGCGATTAATATTTAATTTCCTAGTGTTGAGAATTCTGCAATTTTAAACTACAATTTAGCGTTGATTCAATTTCTATGAGTTTATAATCGCATGTGCTACTACAGCTCTTGTTGTTGCAACTCACATCGGTGTAATTTCCTTCATATTGAAGGTTCGATTATGCAACTTGGGTTGCTGTGATTTCTTTCACGATGCAACTCCATTGCTGCGACTCCACTTGTAGCTACACTTTATTTTGTTTGCTTTCTAACTTGTGATAGCTTTAGTCTTCAGCAGTTTGGGATTGATATTATATTGAATTGTTGTTGAATGTGCGAACATGTAATTGTTACAACAAAACAAGATAATTATTATACTTGAGAAAGTCACCAATAGATCATAGCATGATTTTACTTTCCGCGAGAGTGATTTCCTTTCTTCCAGTGTGATTTAATTTCTGCAAGTGTGATTTACTTTCTACAAGTGTGATTTAAATTATGTAAGTGTGATTTACTTTTCACGAGCTTGATTTAATTTCAGCAAGTGTGATTTACTTTCTGCAAGGGTGATTTAATTTCCACAGATGTGACTTTTCTTTCCTGGAAGCGTGATCTTTATTTTTCTGCAACTCGGGAAATAGTATAGTTTGGTGACTTGATTAAGTATCTTGAATCCTTGATCTCTGACATTAAAATTACTACAACTCTTTAACAAAAACAACACTACTCTTGCATGTTCGGTGCATGACAGTTAATCAGTAAGATACGACCTCGGATTGACAATTAAATGTGCAACTCTTCAGTTGTTCACTAAGTTAATTAGGAAGTAATTGAAAACGATGTCACAAACTCTCCACCACTAAAAAAACTCTTGACTACCAACAACAACCAACCCCTTGAATGCCTTTCACCTCTTCTTTTAAAATATTCTTGAAGCTTCTTTAGGGCTAGAATTAGGGATTTATTTACCCCTTTGTAGATATGAACTTAGATATTCGTGCCATCAACTGGGACCCACTTTAGAATCAAAGAAATTTCTCTTAAGAAATAATTTTCCAAACATAATTAGTTGTCAAGCTAGAAAATAGTCTCGAATGCAATTTAACTTGAAGGGAATGATAGTCATGATTTCGACCATGGAAATTAATTCCAAAGTGTTCTTCTTGTCTCTACCTTTCCAACGAGCACTCGTTTTCCAAATTTGGACATTAGGATCAAACTTTATGGCCTCCGGAAGATAGATACTCAACAACCATTGGTTTATCCATGTGAATTTTGAGCCCTTGAATTGTTAGTCTGCCCTATTTATCCCACATGCATTGCAGAATAGTTCTCATATCTTTTTTATAAGAAAAATGCATCCCCGTATTATTTTTTTGTGAAAAGAGAACTATGGAACCTTGTGTAGCTTGTGCATATTATAGATTTTGGTTATCACCTCATCACCCAGTGATCATGCCAAATCACTTGTCTAGTCATATGTGTGTCCAATAAATATCATCCAAGTGTCACCCGGGGTAGGTCCACTTCATTGCCACATGTCACAATTTGATATGTCCACCTCACTACCACGTGCCACCCAGGTATAGGTCCGCCTCACTACCACGTGACACCTAGCAATAGGTCCACCTCATAGCCATGTGTCCTAATATGGTAGGTCCACATCACTGCCACGTGTCCCAATATTGTAGGTCTGCATCACTACCACATGTCCCAATATGCCAAAGAATGGGGAAAGGGATAAAAAATAGGAATATAATGAATAATTTCATGAAATAATAAAATTGAAAAATATAACTACGTAGAAATAGATGGGCTCTCACATCCGCATTCAAAAGTAAAAAATAAACTAAGTATACGACTCAATAAAAAATAAGTGTAAAACTCAATAAAATAACTAAGTCGTGAGGGTGAAATTTGGCTAATGCAGAAATGGGAAGTGCAAATTGAGTATTACGGAAATGTGGGTTGCGGGTTTAGGAGTGGAAGGTGGAAATGAGGGTATGGGCTACGCATCTGAATTCAAAAGTAAGACTCAATAAAATGACAAAGTCATGAGGGTGCAATTTGGATAATGTGAAAATGGAGGTGCAAATTGAGTATTGTGAAAATGTGGGTTGCAGGGTTAGGGGTAGAAGGTGGAAATGAGGGTATGGGCTCCCGCATCCACATTCATAAAAAATGACTAAGTATGGAGGATGGGTAGTAGTATAAAGTATGGTTAATAATGAAAATGACTAAGTATGGAGAGTATGGATAGTAAAAAAATGACTAAGTGTGGAAGTGTAGAGAGTAGAGAGGAAGGAAAATGAGGAAATATGGAGAGTAAAGAGGAAGGGAAATGAGGAAAAGGACTAAGTGTGGGGTGAGGAAATGGCTAAGTATGGAAAGTAAGGGAAAAATGACTAAGTATGGAGCAACAGAAGTGGGAGAAAATTGGCATATCTTGGGCATATGACCTTTGTTTTAGATTTCGTAAAATGTTGGATGAAGCTGAGACATAGGGCTATTCAGTGAGAATATAGACATAAACAATTTCCTTTTTCTTTTCTTCAATTATGTTCAAAATAAAATCCATCCTTATTGGCCTTACAGGAAGAAGAATCGCAACACTGATTCTAAATTCTTCATGATCAATAGGTGAAGGGTATTGGCACTTTCAAAATTTGAAAAAAAAATGGTCTCCTTTTGAAAGAAACATAGGTTCGTATATTTACCCCAATCACTTAGTTGATGGGTGTCGGGAAAACACATCAACGAGAACTCACACCACTTTCCAGCATCCTTCTTCACCTTATTGTTACCCTTATTTTCCTATATCTTGGACTGGTTGTCTTGAGGTTGGTTGTCTTGCTATGTCCTCCGTTATGTGAGTTAAGGCAACCTTTACCATGGTTTTGTTGCAACAAATTTATACACCTAAATTCATGCTTATTCCTCTACTTAAATTTCTTTTTGATTTTGACAACATATCAATAAGAAGCTCTTATTGAGGAGATGTCGAAAAATCCATCTTTGTTTGGATGTACTTGTGTAGGCCATTGTGGTACATCAATACCAGGTTCCACTCAGAGTCTCTGATACCCATATTTGAGCGCAAGGTATGGAATATATTGGTGTACTTCGACACCATTTGGTCTCTCTTTTGATGTAGAGTTGTCCATCTCATGTAATGGTCATCATAGTTTCCAACAAGGTAAAATACATCCTTGAGGGCATCAATAAAAGCCACCCAAGTTGGTTATGTTCTAAATTTCATAGACTCATCTTTGTCATGTCTCTCTCGGTAACTTTCCCACCAATCTTTGACACGGGGAAGGGCCTTAAGGAGCACAAAGGTGATATTTTTGATGTCCATAAAATTTTGAACAGAGTTCCAACTCTCTATGGATTTAACCATTTAAATAAAGCATTTGCATCTATCTTTCCTTCAAATAGAGGAATGTCAAAGTTAACATGTACCTTGAAGGGTGTCACACCTATGAAATGGTTTCTTGTTGAAGGTGTCTTAACTACCGTTGCCAGTCATTGAACGATCTGGGTGAAATTCTCCATCATCTCATTCATATGTCATGCAAGGGATTCCTCAAGCAACAACTTGATAGTATCACTTGCTTCGTCATATCCATTTTTATCTACCATGGGAGGCCACTTTTGTCGGTAATAGTGGTCTTCCCCAAGCGAAATTACTTCGAGACCCAACTCTCTGTACCCTAACCTCGTCATGGACATGCATCCAGAAATAATAAAGTGTAGATTGTTCTGACACCACTAATATGGATTGTATAGAGAACCAAAAGAAAGGTAGGAATGTAATGGAAATTGACACATAAATATTGCAGAGAGCATAGTAATACAATGAAAACCAAATTCTATTAATAAATGAAATAGGAAAAGACTTTGAAATGCAAATCCATACAAACTAGATAGAATGGTGGTAGCTTATCTTTCAGGAGAGAGGTGTTGGCTACACTCATTCGTAATAAGAACATTACAAGAGGCTTAAATTTTTCTTTTATTATAAAGTACTAAACCCTCAGAGGAAAAAACCCTAAAAATTCAAAACCCTAACCCTAGGAGATGAAGTGGCAAAAGGAATGTGGGCCTTAAGGAGTCTAGTTGATATGTCAACTTCCTCGGGTTGCAACTTGCATATATAAACTATATTTGGGGTCACAATAGCCCATTGAAAAGATATTAATGAGAAAAACAATTTTAGTTAAGGATTAGGCATGCCATGACAACCCTAATTCATCGTAGAGCAAAAAAACACTATTTAGGGCCTAAAAAACATGTTAGAAATTCAGGAACTGGAAAATAGTGGGAAAACTACCAAGATGAGGAACCGTTATCAGTTAATGGAAGAGGTGGGTACCCACCAATATCCACCTCGATCACAAACAAACTCATTGAATGTCTACTTGACTCACTCTGACCTTCCTTTGTTTTTCTTACTCTGTAGCTAAAAAGCAAGAAAGCAACCCTCTAGAACAAAAGAAAATGAACAATGTGTGCAAGAGATGAACGAGCTAGTAATAATAATCACTACTAATAGTGTCTTCCACTACGCTATCTTGTGTATGTTGTGCTAATATTAAAGGAGTAAATGTTTCCTTACAAAATCTCTATGTTCAAACATTGTACATTTGACTACATTGATATTTTTTTAAGATTCATCGTACAAACATGCAATGTAGTTGAAGGTGAAATGGTGATGTGGGGCACATGTAATGTTAATCTCTTATAAAAGTACCAAATGTTAAGCATGTTGGGATAGGTGTGTCATACACCATGCAGTCTTGTAGTGGAGCAAGTAATAAATGTTGAGCAATAGTAGGGAATAAATACTAAGCAGTGGACTTTCGCCAGCTAAAAAGTAGATTGGAAGCCTTGGAGATCCAGAACGCCTATTTGCTTGAGGTGGTTACCTGGCTAGCTAGACGCCATGGAGGTACCTTCATCCCTCTGACGGGGAACCCTGTGGGTCCTCTAAGCTCATATGTGGCTACCTGAAGAGGAACTACAGGTCCCACCTACTCCCAGGTTCTGCTTGGCCAGTGATTTCCGCTACTCAGTTTTTAGGCTTTTATTGTGTTTTCTATTTTTTATAATGAACGGTCTTGATAAACAAGGACATGATAGGAAATTTGGTTTTAATCTTTTAACTTAGTTGCTGCATAACAAAGCTTGGTTTCTCCTCAAGGGCAAGCATATTTTTTATTTTTGGTGGTTTTATGCCCAAGAGAATGCCATGGTCTTTGTCGGTCTAGAACAACATGGCCTCTCATGGCTGCATATATGTAAATTTTGTCCATAGTTAATATAGATACCTACTTACAAAAAAAAATATTAAGTAGTGGAAAGAAATAAATGTAGATCACTAGCAAACAATGAATGCTAAGCAACAACAATTGGCTAATTAATTGTTGGTGGTTTCTAGAATGTGGAATTGGAAAACCATACATGGTTTATGGTTTTGTTATGACCATTTATTAAGTGTTAGGGTTGGAGGATAACATTATGTGAGTTTTAACTTATTGTTACGTTGTCGAAATTTCTTTTAAATCCTTATGTTGTTATTGAACAGTCTTCTTGAGAGCACGAAGACTCTACAATGTATTGTAACCAATTGGTTGTTGAATAATACATTGAGGTTGCTCTAGAGTGTGGAGTGTTTCTTCTGGAAGGGTTTTCCCCAATAAATTGTTGAGTAATGGTTTGTTATTTCTTTCATTTGTTTTATGCCTATCATCTGCAACTGTTTGTTTAAAGTTTTATACACATTCTTCTTTCGTTGGTTATTGTAGGAAGCATATTCCACGCCTCTGCTTCATTTCATTTGGCATTGGAGCTTGATCACCTCAGATCTAAGGTGTTAGGGACAAGGGTTTTTTATTTAATCTTGGTTTGAGTGGGGGCTTGCATAGATTGAAATCTTGTTGCAGGAAAATGGTGAGCACGTCTATATTAGAAGGTTAATGTCACTAAGTTTCAGTTGTGGACTCTTAAGATGGAGGATATTCTTGTAGATTGAGATGTATGGGTTGCAGTGTCTAGAACCAAACCCATCGGTATGAAAGATTAAGAGTGGGTGGTGTTGAAGAGAAAGGTGAGAACCCTTATTAGGATATTTTTTTGATTCAATATTATTGAATTTTTTTGAAGAAAAAACCACAATAACTCTCTAGAAGAAGTTGGGGGATTTGTATAAAGTTAAATCCTTGGTTAATAAACTTTTCTGTGGAAAACGTTGTTTGCCTTGAGAATGGGTGATTGTGATTTTGTAGTTGAGCACCAGAATGCATTAATCTTATTTCGAAGCAATTGATCTTAGTTGGACTAAAGATGGATGAGAAGGATTTTGATATGACCCTTTTGTGTTATTTTCCATATTCATGGGAGAACATGCTAATGGCCATTAGAAGCATTGTAAAGACATTGATATTTGATGAGGTTGTGCTTACTTTACTCTCAAAGAAGGTGAGGCAAAAAATGATTGAATCCACCAATGAGGCATTGGTTGTTCATGGAATATTGAAGGAGAAAGGCAAGAAGAGAGAAAGGCGTAAACCCAAATCTCGTGGGAGACCTAAATCTCCTAGAAAGTCCAAGGCAAAAATTTTGAACTGTGGCAAGGTCAGGCATTTCAAAAGAGACTAGAAGGAAGAGAAAAAGAAGAAGGAGGAGGAAAATAATGATTTTGATGATGAGTCTGAAAAATCTTCTCAACAGATGGTGGAGATGCCTTTGTTGTAGGTTTGGCAACCCATGCAGGCCAAAGTGCATGGTTAATATAATTTGGATCTTCCTTCCATGTGACTTCCCTTTGGCACTAGTTTTCATGTATGATAAATATGATGGTGGGATGGTATACCTCGGTCACAACTCTCCTCTCAACATAGTTTGTCGTGGTATAGTCTGAATTAGATTCCTTGATGGCATAGTGAAGGGGATCAATGGATTTTTTCACATTCCAAGTCAATAAGTAAATTTAATGATGTAGGTGTGTAGGTTGCTTTCTCGGATAAGGGTGTAAGATGGTTTGAGGAGCTATGGTGCCTGTTGAGGGTGTTTGTGCGGGCACTTTTTTCTATATTGATGCATGCACTATTCAATGTAATAGTTCTTCAATCTCTATTTCAGAGACATTTGTAAGATCTACCTTCATAATCAAAACCTATATCTACTTCTGATGGTCACGCTTTTGGGTACCTAAACAATCTCTTTCTTTAGAAATCAAGTTATCTGGAAAGAAGACAATAATATGGCACTAAAGATTGGTCTGTATAGGTGAGAAGGGTTTATGGGCCTTAAAAAACAAAAATCGTGTAGATGGATTGAATGATTGTGCTCTTGAATTTGATTTTTGTGAGCATTGCATATATGGAAAACAAAATTGTGTTCAATTTTATTCTAGTTCTCACAAATCTTCTGGGTTGTTGGACTTAATTCATCATGATGTATTTGGTTGAGTTAAAGTTCCTTCGATTTCCAAGACCTTGTATTATGTGTCATTTGTTGGCGATTATTCTAGAAGAACATGGGGATATTTTCTTAGAAATAAATATGAGGTTTTTAGTCAGTGTGAGTTTAAATATCTCTTGGAAAATCATACTGGTAGGAAGATTAAGGTGTTGAGGATCGATAATAGCAGTGAATTTTGTTATGTAGAGTTTGATGAGTTTTGTAATGAGAATGGCATTGAAATACATAAGACAACTCCATATACCCGAATGGAGTTTCATAATGAATGAATATAACATTAATGAAGAGAGTTAGGAGTATGCTTAGTGGAGCGAGCCTAAGAAGAATTTATGGGTAGAAGTAGTTTCTACTTCATGTTACGTGATTAACAGGTCTCCAACATCAACTCTCATGGATAAGACCCATGTGGAGGTCTAGACATGCAAGAATCCCTCACTTCACATCTTCATGTTTTTTGTTGTGAGGCATATGCTCATGTGTCTAAGGAGAAGCGATCAAAGTTGGATAACAAGGCCATGAAATGTATATTCATTGGTTATGGCATTGGTGTGAAAGGGTATAACCTTTGGGATCCTGTGGTTAGAAAAAAAAATTATAGCACGAATGATATTTTCAAAGAATTTAGTCCTTCTCCCATGGTGGTACATCAAGAAGAGGATGAGAAGAAGTCATTGGTTCAACTGCCACCCAAGATCAAGAAATATGAACTAGAAAATGAACAAGAATTTCATGGTGGAATTGATGAGGAGGAGGGTTCAGAGGGTTCGAAAGAGGAGGACGAAACTCCACCTCAAACTTTAAGGAGTTCCACTCAGTAAATAAGGGAAACTAGATAGGTATAATATAGTCCATATGCTTTTAGATGTATATTTTCTTTATTTGCTAACATCGGTGAGCCTAGAAATATGAAAGAGGCAATGGATATGGAAGATAACGAGTCCTAGAGATTGGCCTTGGATGAGGAGATGGTTTCACTTAGAAAGAATAATACATGGGGCTTGGTACCATTGTCTAATGGAAAAAAAAACCCATTGGATGTAAATGGGTGTTAAAAGGGAATATTGGTTTAGATGGTAATGTTGAAAAGTATAAGGTAAGGTTGGTTAGGAAAGGATATTCCCAAGTTGAGGGGATAGATTTTGGTCATATCATTTCCCAAATTGCTAAGTTAACATCTATTAGGTTCCTATTATCTATAGCATCCACTTTTGATTTATAGATAAAATAGATGGATGTGAAAACAACATTCCTACATGGTGACTTGAAAGTGGAGATTTATATAACACAACTAGAGCATTACATCAAAAAGGTAAAGAGCCATTGGTTTGCAAATTAAAAAAGCTTTTATACAGTCTCCTAAGATGTGGTATCAAAAGTTTGATTCTTTTGTGTTGGGATTGGGATTTTTGAGATCCAAATCATACCATTGTGCATACTACAAACATGATAGTGGTCATTTCCTTGCTATCACTCTATACATAGATAATATGTTAATATTTGGTAACAATAAGAATGTGATTCATGATTTCAAGTCTTAGCTTTCAACACAATTTTATATGAAGGACTTGGGGCCTACAAAATATATCTTAGGATTTGATATCAAAAGAGATAGAGAAAATAGAAAGCTTTGGTTGAGCCATACTAAGTATATAAACTCTATGTTATAATGTTTTTGTGTGGAAAATTGCATACCATTGAGTGTTATGATTTATATGGGAACTAAGATTTCAGTTGCACAGTGTCCTATGACACCCATAGAGATGGAGGATATGACTTTTTTTCCTTATGATAGTGTAGTTGGTAGTTTGATGAGTCTTATGGTTTGTATTAGACTAGACATTTCCCAAGTAGTGTGAGTCTTGAGTCGATTCACGGCTAATCATGGATGTGAACATTGGGCTGCAGTGAAGAGGCTCTTTGAGTATTTACAAGGTACTTTTGAATTCCATTTGCTATCATAGTGATGTTTTAGGGGACCCACACTCAATGGATATATAAGGTTACGTGGATTTTGATTGGGCAGGGGATGTAGATAAAAGGACATCTATGAGTGGATGTGTGTTTCGATTCTTTGGTAGGGTAGTAAGTTGGATAAGCAAGTGACAAGTTGTGGTCACTTTGTCCACTATAGAGGCATACTACATGGCAAATACTCATGCTTATAAGGAGGCCATTTGGCTTGTGAAACTGTGGTAAGAAGCAGGGCTAAGTCAGAGAGCTATTACAATTCAGTGTGATAGCAATAGTGTCATTTGTTTGGCTAAGAACATGATCTTTCATGAGAAGACAAATCATATAGATATCCAATACCATTTCATTAGGGACATGGTAGAGGATGGAAAGTGATACTAGACAAAGTTAACTCTTTGCAAAATGTTGCAAATGCATTGATGAAACCAATGAGCATAGATAAATTCAAGTGGTGTTGTAAGTCTATGGGACTTATGTCCCTTAGCAATTAGCGCACAATTTGATGCATTCTCCCTTATACTCTTGCATGGTATATGGCAAGTGGGAAAATGTTGGGACAAGTGTGTCATACACTATGTAGTCATGTAGTGGAGCGAGTAATAAATATTGAGCAATATCGAGGAATAAATGTTGAGTAGTGGCACATAATAAATCCAAATCGCTAGCAGGAAATGAATGTTAAGCGATAGAAGTTGGCCAATTAATTGTTGGTGGTTTCCAACATGTAGAATTGGAAAACAATAAATGGTTTATGGTGTTGTTATGCCTATTTATTGAGTGCTAGGGTTGGAGGAAAAAAATGAGTGGGTTTTAACTTATTATTGTGCCGTCGAAATTTCTCTGGAACTCTCATGCTACTGCTAAACACTCTTGTTGAGAGCATAGAGACTTTGTAATGTATTGTAACCATTTAGTTGTTGAATAATACATTGAGTGTGCTTTAGAGTGTGAATTTTTTCTCCTGAGAGGGTTTTCCCCAGGAAATCATTGTGTAATGGTTTGTTATTTCTTTCATTTGTTTTCTACTTATCATCTGCAAATGTTTGTTTAATTTTTTATGCATATTCTTCTATCATTAGTTAGTGCAGGAAATGTGTGTATTAATCACCTCAGCTTCCTTTCAAAGCATACAATATTGCTGGATACTACGACCTCCACTAACATGTGGCATTTTTAGGCCATTTACATATTTTGTAAGTGTTTAATGTACACAGAGGCCAACGTTTGATATGTGTTTGACTCGTACCTATGCTAAGTATAACATTAACAAGAACTAGTGCATGTATTATTAGCCCATATTTGATATCTAAACCATTATTTTCCATAGTTCTTTACTTGTGGTCATTATTATTCAAAAACACCCAATCCCATAAATTTTCTACTTTATAACATCCTTTCATCAATTAAACAATGACGAGGTAAGAAAGGTTGATATGGAACACTCATCCTTACAAACTAAGAAATCTAAGAAATCGTAAGTAGTGGTATCTTCGAGTTGATTGCATTGAAAGAAGCGAGATGCAATCTACAAGCCAATATAAATTAGATGTGTAACATAGGATAATGTTAATAAACTAAAATGAAAAAAAAAAAAAAACATAATTTAAAAGAGAAAAAAACAACCACATGTGTGTGTCGATAAAATAAATCATTCTACATCCATTTTAAGTTTTGATATTTTAAGCACCTATAAATTGTGTCTAGATTTTTCTATCCTTCTAAGTTTAATAGCTAAAGATGACTTTATGCAAACATATACCTCTGTAAGCTAAGTAGTCGAATCATTGCACGCAGAGAGTCCTTTGTCCCACAAGCAAGAAGGTTGTATATGTTAATTTGGCATTTAACTAAGCTACTAGCATAGATTCATCTTAACTTTGGGGATATTAAGTATCGAAAAGGATCAAATGTTTTAAGATGTACATTTTTTCATTATTTAAGATGGATCTAGATGCAAATGAAAAGAGGGGTAAGACTGTTTCTATGTAACTATCATGTCTTTGATATTTCTATTTATGTGTAAATTTGGTATCTCTCGTTTTCTTTCTCTATATAACAATGCTTATATTAGGTGTACATATCAAATCTATGTCTTTCATACATATATAGACATTTTTATTTTTGTCTATATATGTATTTGACTAACATATAGAATTGAAATTATTTATTGTAAGTATTGTAATTTTTTTAAGCCAACATGTAAATATTGTCCATGTGATAAACGTGACAATGTTTCTATCATACTAGATTGTATATCCACTTCGTTACTCTTGATGTAATAACCTTAAATTAGATTTTTACTATTATTATTATAAATTTGAGTTGAATTTTATCCACACTTAACATCTATACTAGATAATTATACATTATCATGACTATATTCCAAAATAAAAGTGTTGATCGACTTTAGCTCGGGTAATTGGGAGGAATGATTGTTATGCTCCTCACCAACGTTCAATTCTCGCAAGTGACATGTTGAGATCATAACGAGTATATTATTGTAATGGCTTCGAGCCCTATTATTGGTTGGCCCCGTGTCTTGATGATTCTAAAGTTTACCCTAAATACCATCATTAAAATGAGATAAGAGTTTTCACTAAACTTTAAAGCCTAGAAAAACAAAAATATTACAAAATAAAAATAAAAATAAACTATGAAATAGTTGATCAGTATTTCTTTCAATGGTATAAACTGTGTTAGATGTCTAATGGCAAAAGATGGCATAAGGTTGCAATGTAACCGTACACTCACCCTAAGGCACAAAATCAACGATAATGCCCTAAAAAAAATTTAACAACAAAATGATACATGCCGCTTGAATTTCTTATATAAAATCCAAAATGATAGGATGGTATTTTCTTTATAAAATAAATCCATTTTTCATGCCACATGTCACCCGTCATGATTTTCTGCTTTTCGTACTCTTGCGAAAGACCACCCTCTTTCAAAGATCGTCATAATTTTGTAGTCTCACTTGGCATATGGCTTTACTAGTCAAGTAAAGACAAAAAGGTATCGAGTAGATTCTTCTTAAAAGACTATAAGCGAAGACAAACCAAACCAATCTATATTCTCTTTTGCATCTTATTCCACACTATACGCACACCTGTTATGGGAGTGATGATGATTTGACAACAAAAGTTATTTATTGGTCATTTTGGGATTCAATGGTGTTATTCATTGAAACCATTACGATTTGCTTCCCATATAATTTAGTTTTATAACTAAATAATTAAATATTTTATGTTAAAAAAAATTACTAATTACAAACTTAGGAGAGGAGACCAAAGGCTAACTTACAAAACAATTTTTTAAAATATGGTTTTACAGTTAAGTAACTTATAATAAGTTGATGTAAGTGTATATGTTTTCACAATTGGTTATTGGTTATAATGGTTATCAAATTTTCTCGAAATAAACTGTGTAAATATTTTTGAAACATTCAAAATATTTCGAGTGGACAATCTATCCTTTATTAGGGATAAGGAAAACTTAGTGATTAGAAAAGAGTATGCTCAAGGGAATAGTCGTTGGAAGAAAAAGATCGTTGTAAGTAAAATTATTAAAAACTGAAGAGCACCTGAGTGGGTCCAATGGTTAAGAACATGTGTTATCTCCAGGGAGGTCACAAGTTCAAAACTAGTGGGGGGTAGGGATGCTCATATTGGCCCGTTGTGACAAGGCTGGAAGGGTAGACGACCCCTGGGATAGAGGTTCACTTCGGTGGGACTCGGGACGTCTCGGCCCCTGCTGAGTCACAAGTTATTGGTATATCTGGCTTGCGGGCTGTTGGATATACTCTTGGGAGGTTGTTGTTCCCATGGTTAAAAAAAAAATATATTAAAAACTGGAATTAAAAATAGAGTTAGAATTAAAATAAGTAAATAGTCTTTGTGAACCCATTGTGAGTAAAATTATTAAAAATAGAAATTAAATTTAGAATTGAAATCAAAATTAAATTAAGCAAATAGTTGTTGGGAACCCTATAATGAAACAAATGTGGACAAAGAGAGAATACGAAAAGATTAAAAGAAGGGAACAAAAATTAAGGGATGCAAATTAAAGAGAATTTGGATTATAAAGCATTGGAAGTAAGGGTGTTAACTAAATAATGATGGTAGGGATGATGAGAATCAAATAATAAATGAATATGAGTAGGTTGAGTAAAAAAAAAGGAGAATAAAAATGATAAAAGAGTATAATGAGAGAAAGGCGAAGATAAAACTAGGGTTAAAAGAGAAATCATGAACTTAGAGAGAGAGAGAAGGATTGACATTAAGGGTTAGGATGAAGATAATAAATGCAATTGGAAGAATAATCAAGACTAAGAAGAGGTTTAATGATATAGGTGATGAATGTGGGATTTCCAAGACTGGTTGAGTTCGTAGTCATCTTCTTGATTGAAGTTATTGTGGTGTTTTACAATTTCCAGTGCTTCTCGAATGATATGAGAGGAATAATAGGGCGATGAGGCAAGAATTTTGGTTTGGTCAAAGCAGATAAGGTGTTTAGATTTGAAGGAGTGTTCAACAATAGTGGGCTTACTGATCTGATTGCAGTTTGTGACAGTTGTGTTCTTTGAGCCGGGATTTAAAATATCTGTTGGTTTGGACTATGTATGATTTGCCATAAGAGCATGGAATTTGGTAGACTCTTGGGCCAAGCATAGGGTCAAATTTATCCTTTGTAGTTTTGAAAAGTTGGTTGAGGGTTTTGCACAGTTTGAAAAAGGTTTGAATGTTCTTTTTGGCTTGAATTCTTGAAATATGATCAGTAGTACCCTATATGTAGGGTATAGAGAGGTGAGAAAGGGAAGGGGGTGGGGAAGGAGGATTTTAAGATTTAGGATTGCGAGCAGAGAAAAAGGCTTTGTTGATTTGGAAGAAAGAGCAACCATTGGTTGCAAGGGCCTTAGTCAAGTGGGCTTCTTCTTTCTCTGGGAATTAAGGAGATGAGATTCGAATGGCACAAGTAACCAAAAATTTTAAAATAGTTGATTTTTGAGATGGATGATGGTAAGAATGGGCATGCAGGTACCGGTAAATATGTGTCTTTTTTCTGGTAAACTTGGTGGGTGAGGGAACCATTTGGAAAATGAGATATAAGAACATCCAAGAAAGGAAGAGAATTGCCCTTTCGCATTTCCATAGTGAATTGAAAATAAGGTGAAGGCTATTAAGATTATCAAAGAAAGAGACCAAGGAGGGTTGTCCACGAGGCCAAATGACGAAGGTGTCATCAACGAAACGAAACCAGCATTTGGGTTTGAGATGAAAGTTGTTTAAGGCTAAGGTCTCGAAATGTTCCATAAAAATGTTAGTGACCACGAGGCATAAAGATGAGCCCATAGTTGTGCCTTCAATTTGTTCGTAGCAGGTCCCTTTAAAATAAAGAAAGTAGAGGAGAGACATATTTTAATAAGGTTGAGGGTCTCGAGATAGACCAACTTGGAAATGATGTTAATGAATTCTAGAACGAGAATCCTAGAAAATAAGGATACAACATCAAAACTAACCATGATGTCATGTTCATCAAGGTGAATATGCTTTGTTTTTTGAATAAAAATGGAGGAATCTTTGATGGAGGATGAAGTTTTTCTAATGAAAGATCGAATACTATCAGCGAGAAAGAAAGAAAGGGCATGGATGGGATCTCCTTTGGTGTTGACAATGGGTTCAAGGGGAATGCATTTTTTTTATGAATTTTAGGTTTCCCATAAATCCTAGGGGTTTGAGGGTTGTTAAGGATGAGACATTTTTTAATAACAGGATCCAAGGAGGAAGATTTGATGGATTTGGAAACTAGATTTGTTATGATATTAATGGGGTTTTTAGGGAGAGGTTTATAAGAGGAACAAGAAAGGAGGTCTTGAAGTTTGGATTCATAGTTTGAGGTGTTCATAATCACCATAGCATTATCTTTGTCGGATTTTAAGATGATGATATTAGGGTTGTCATTAAGACAACTAATGTATTGGAATTCGTCTTTTGTTATGTTAGGTTTAAATATTTCAAAAATATTTACACAGTGTATTACCAGAAAGTTTGAAAACAAAGTTGATGTGAAGATTATTCATTTTTTATATTTTTAGAATGTTAATTGCTTTGCTTATGAGTTTTAGTTAAAAGAATTAGTGTTATTTCTTAATTTAAATTATTTCATTCATGTTTCTTATTTTTATTTTATTTTTATTTTACCAAATGGTGAAGATAGCTACATCTTTCTCATTATTAGTCCATGTCAAAGGAAAGCCAGGGACTATAGTGTTTGTTTCGGCATTGAACCACTATTATTTTATGTTTGACTTTTAATACATGACTTATATCCCTAACTTTGTAGCATGGTTTGTAATTTTTCTTATTAAATATGTTCCAAAAAATTATTTATAAATTATTTATTTACAATCTTATTGGTTCTAACATTTGAAGTCTTATTGGAGGCTTCGCTCCTCCCATTGTATTTTTTTTGTTCC
>WSFP011455135.1:0-19378 GCA_009831015.1 Picea engelmannii
TCACTGATTTCATCTTCATCTGATGATGAGATGTCTTCTTTGATGCACAAGCTTTTCTTGAAATGTTTCTTTGTAGTTCTTTTGCCTTTATATGTGTGTTTGCCTTCTGAGTAACCTTCATCATTTCTCTTTTTCTTATGAGGACATTTGTTAGCAAAATGACCAATACCATCACAATTAAAACAAATTAAAGGAAGCTTACCTCTATACCTACCATTGGTTCCCTTATTCAATCTTTTGACGAAGTTGGCCACTTCTTCATCATCTTCCGAGACATCGCTGCTGCTATTATATTCTTCTTGTTCCTTTTTCTTTTGCTTTGATCTTTTGGATGCTTTGAAGGGTGCTTCTTTTACATCTGGATTTTCCTGTTCAGTTCTCATTTCATATGTTGTGAAGATTCCATGCAGTTTGTCCATGCTTATTGAGTTCAAATCTAATCTTTCTTCTAGTGTTGATATCTTAGGGTTGAATCTCATAGGAAGAGATCTTAGTACCTTTTGAACAATTACAAATTCTTTGATTTCTTCTCCCAATCCTATGATTGCATTCACTATTTCATCAACTCTTAAGAAGTAGGCTGCAATATTCTCATCTTCCTTCATTTTTAGTTGTTCGAACTGACCTCTGTAAGTTTGAAGTTTTGCTGCTTTGACTTTTGCATCTCCTTCATAAATATTTTGAAGCTTGTCCCAAATCTCTTTAGCTGATTTACAATGTGCAACTTTGGTGAATATTGTTTCATTGAGACCGTTCAAAAGTGAATTTCTAGCTTTGGAATTATTCTGTCCAAGTTTCACTGCTTTGTCATTTGTTGGTGGAACTGTTGGTACTGTGCATCCATCTACAATTGATTGCCAAATTTCAAACCTCTGTGCTTGTATATATGTCTTCATACTTATGCTCCAAAAAGCATACGTCTGTCCATCAAAGTGTGGTATTCCATTTTTATACGAGTTGGTACTCTCCATGATCTACCTTTTAGTGGTTAAACTGATTTCTGAAGGAACCTTCTCTGATTCCAATTGTTGGATTACTGAGAGGGGGGATTAATCGGTAACAGTGTAATTATAATCATTTTTCTCCAATATGCTCAAGAGTTGTTTAAATGACAGAGCCTTGCCTCATATTTATACTCTCCAAGTAGCTTCCTTGAAAACATCTTCTAGGTCACTTTGCCCACTTTCCTTATTTTAGGGTTAACCCACTTCTAATTTCTCCATTAAATTTATTATTTAAATAATTTATTTTGTATTCACTTTGAATTATAGTGCACTCATCACTTCACTTTATTATTTACCTTTAAAACCTCTTAAACCACTTTGACTACTTTGACCTTTTGGGGCTTCTAGATGACATATGAGGGTCCTCCAACTTCGTAAGGCCATAAATCTCAAACCGTGAGGATTTATGTGACGTTCCACATACCACCAGAAATGGAATGAAAAGCACTATCCATATAGGATAGTTTCACTGAAAAATTCACTGGAGTTCATCTCATTATTCCACAAATAAGCATGGGTTCTCTAACCATACTTCTAGGATAACTCAATCCGCAAAGCGTTATCCCATGAGGGCTTTCACCATAAGGGGACAACTTTGGAGTTCATCTATTTCTACTTATTATCAACCATGACAAGACAATAACGAGTCATATTTACATCAAACAATCTTGGGTCCATTACCCAACCTTTGTGCTACGGGGATTTCTTTAAGGGTTGACATCAATGACAACCGACCTTAATCAACACATTCTTGTATTCTCAAACGTGGCGCAGATCTTGACAGTTTTGAAGAAGGCATCACCTTGAGATGATTTTTTCATTTTGGTAATGACTATGATGGTCAGTGGTCATTCGCCACGTACGCACCCCAAAAAATGAGTGCGCGACAAAAATCAAGGTTGTTACAGTGGATGGCAGGATTCTGACAGAGCACTTGATCATTTGGATATCATGTCAAAGGAAGGCATCGACACATCACTCTCCTCATGACGAGACCTTGCTAATAATCGAATCCCCGTGGCAAAGACAAGCGATCATGATGCGACCAAATACAGTTGGTTTCTATTTTTTGGAAAGGCGTCACGTGAAAAGTCATTTAATGGAGAACAATAGTTTCCTAAATTCTAGGGATAGTAGCTAGAGAGCAGGGTAGCCCAAGTGGCACCCTCGCCTATATATTTTATATTTTCAATGTAAGCCAGGTTGGTTGGAAAACTAGTGTAGACAATGACCATTGAATGTAGTTTAAGCTCGATCGAAATTTAATGCAAAAGTCTTGAAGGTTTGATGAAAAGATTCTAATTGTAGCAGTTGGATGTATTGTTTCCTTTCTTTTCATATGTACTTCCTGTATTCTTTATTCATATCTATTTATGTCTGAATCAGAACGTAATTTTTGACCTTGGATTCATTGCGTGACGCCCTAGGATTCGTGCCTTTCAGACAAACCATTTTCCTCTAAGTTAACTCTAAATTCATCCTCAGAGGTGCTCCGAGTTACTTCATGTGTTTTTTTCCCCCTCGCCACACACCACGATTTTAAACTGAAGATTGTTGCTCGCTTAGCCTTTATCCTCTCAAGTTCAGTCACCGAGTCATTTGTTTCTATCATTTTTTTAAATCGACTCCATAGCCCAAGGTCTTACTCTCTTGTGCCAATAGAACCATAACTTATTATTCAAAGGTGTTAAATCTAGCCGAAAACTTAAATCCATATCCTGCACCAAGACAAAGTCTCCCGAGAGAACCCTCTCCAGGTCTGAAAGGCTAGTTTTAGATCTCAAAGTTGGTTTGTAGGTTGCCTCTATCATTCATTTCTTAGTCGAATGAAGTTTATAGAGTGCTAACATTCTGGTGTCGTTGTCAGGGACGTAATTGAATAAATTTTCCCTGGGAGAACGACTAACATTATAGTTTGACCCTTGAGGGTAACAAAGAGACAAACATCTATATTGGTTGAAACCTTTACCTTGGTGACTCCAGTCGAAAATACTAGTAGCACAAAGTAGCGTGATTCAGGAACCTTGGCTCTGAAGATGATCTATACTAGAGCAAATCCTGACCCAAACCCTGTAGAGCATGTGTGAGACCCCGAGAAACTTCTACGCATGACTAGGGAGCAAGCGCCGAACCCATTCTATTACCTGAACAAAATCATGTCCTTACCCAAAGACGATGCACAGAGCATCGACGACCTTGATTTTGACACCCTGTTTTAGAAAACCTTGTTCAGTTCTAAGTCAGAGACTAGTTTGGACGATATAGTCTTCAACCAAAAGAGGTTTCAAGCTTTGATACCTAAGAACATCCCCCAAATCCCTAACCCTACTAGATCCATGGTGCCAGATTCTCCCCCCTTGTTCTACTAGCCCAACTGCATGATTTTCCCCATAATTACAGCCAGAGTATCAAGCTCTATGATGCTGAAGGGAATGTTTCATCCCAAAAAAAATTGGATTGGTTCAATGATTTCATCGACCTAGAGGAGGTGGACTATGCAGACGCAAAGATGAGATTGTCTGTGCAGAGTCTGTAGAGGGAGGTGAGGAAGTGGTTCAAAGCCCTCCTAGCAACAAGCATCCAACCCTTCGCCGCATTTGAAACGTCTTTCATTACTATATGGGGAGACAAGAAGAACCCCTTGTAGTTATTGACGTGGTACAATAACATGAAGATGGCGTTGGAGGAGACGGTGTAAGAGTTCTCATCCCGTTTCATGAGGGTGTGTAACTCAATTCCCACAGAAGTCCAGCCACCTCCCGGGGTTGCACAACTGTGATACGTCGATTCCTTCGACAACAATTTTGCCTTCTTGTTGAGAGAAAAGAGATCAGGAAATATAGATGCCATGATGAGCGACGCAATCGAGGTCAAGGTAAATCTAATGGCGTCAGCGAAGATCAAACAGAGATTCAACAGAGGCGATAAGAAACCCCAAGGGGATGCGCATCCATCGACATCTAGGTCCTAAGACGACAAAATTGACTTAATGATGAAGACCATGGAGAAATTAATGGAAAGAATGTCCATGGGAAATAGACCCGCTTCCCGAGAATAGCATGACCCCCAACCTGAAAATCAGAACCTCAGAAGGGGTCAGGTCCCTCGGATTAGACAGAGGGAGTAGAGAGAACAAGGCGACCAACAAACAAGACCTCCATTCCAAAATAATTATGCAGACAAGGATTTTGATCAAATGTTCCAAGACCAAATGCATTGTTGCAATGACAAAAACACATGTGTGTTTTTTACGAAGGGAGAACACGATCAATACATGAGCGAAAATAACAATATTATGTTGGAGACAGACGACTCACTCTCCTGGGAAACAAGAGAATTCAGGAAGGGATATCACAACCCCATCATGCAGTTTCAGAAGCAATATAACCTCAGGAGCAAGAAGGCGCCTACTGAACCTCAGCAGACAAATCCCATAAGTAAACCTCCGACGGATACCCCTTCCACAAGTCACCTGAAACTAGACAACCCGACCAAAGATGTGGCTGAAAAGGCAAAGTCAAAGGAGGAGGCTCTGAAGAAAGCACCAGAAACAAGCCGGGAAATGCATGACAAAGAGGTAGAAAAGGGAAAATGATGAGGATGTTGAATATTGAAACATCGGGACTCAGGAGAACCCGAAAATAATCAAATTTTCGAAAATGCTCAGTCCAGAGGTCAAACAAGATTACATGAAGCTCATGAAGGATTTCCCTGACATTTTTGCTTGGAGTTATGATGACTTAAAGGTTTACGACACCAAAGTGATTCGGCATGTCATTCCTCTCAATGAAGACCAGAGGCCTTTCAAACAAAAGGTGAGATGGATAAATCCCATGTTACTGCCTCTAATCGAAAAAGGAGGTAAAGAAATTGTTCGAAGATAAAATTATTGTTTCTTTGAGGTTTTTGAAATGGGTGGCCAACTTGGTTCCTATAAGAAAAAAGAGTGACATAATAAGATTGTGTGTGGATTTCCAAAACTTGAACAAAGTGTCCCTCAAGGACCACTACCCACTCCCTAAAATGGACTACATTCTGTAAAAGGTAGTGGGGTCCCAGAAGATGTCCATACTGGACGGTTTTTTGGGTTATAATCAGATCATGGTACACTCAGATGACAGGGAAAAGACAACTTTTACGACACCATGGGGAATGTTCATGTATGCTAAGATTCCTTTCGGCCTGATGAACGTCATAGCTACCTTCTAAAGAACGATGGACATACATTTGCTGACGAAAAGGATAATTTCATTGTGATCTATCTGGACGACATCACAATGTACTTTGACTTCGATGAACAACACCTCAGGCATCTAAAGAAGGTCTTTCAGAAATGCAAGAAATTCGACATATCATTGAATCCCAAAAAGTCACATTTTGGGATGCAAGATGGGAAGTTGTTGGGGCACATCATCTCAAGGGAGGGTATTAAGATAGACCTTAGTAGGGTTGAAGGAATCTTGAAAATTGACAGTAAGAAGGAGGTGCAATCCTTCCTGGGAAAGGTAAATTTCTTAAGAAGATTCATCCCAAACCTGGCCGAAATCATAAAACATATCACTTGCATGCTCAGAAAAGGGAACGAGATTAAGTGGAATCTGGAAGCCAAGAAGTCATTCGAAGACATCAAGGTAGCGCTGACGAAATCTCCTGTGTTGGCCAGCCCAGACTTCATGAAAGAATTCATCTTATTTTCATTCACCTCGGAGAATATAATTGTCGGCGTGCTATTACAAAAGGACGGTCATAATTTTGAGAAGCCTATAGCCTAATTTAGCAGGACATTGAGGGACTGTCCATTAAGGTACAACATTATGAAAAAACAAGCATACACCTTAGTAAAATCCCTAAAGGAGTTTAGAACGTACATATTACACTCCCACGTTATCCTGACTCGGCCTGACCCTGGGGGAAGGAGAGGTAAGTGGATAACGGCCATGCTGGAATATGACCTTGAAATCAAGCCCACGAAGGTGGTCAAGGGTCAGGGCCTTGCAAAGATGATGGTGTAGTCAGATTGTGACACTTTGGGAATCAACTTCATCAATGATATTTCAGAGAACCCTCAGGAAGAAACAACTCCGCAGGTGTCTCAACAGTTCGTCAATTCACCGTGGTACACAGACATCATCTATGTGTTGAGGAATCTGCAAGCCCCTTTGATTTTAAGTAAGACCAAGGCCAGATTCTTAAAGCTCAAAGCTGTTAAGTTCTACATCCTGGATAACTCACTGTACTGGAAGGATCCTGGAGGGATATTGTTGAGTTGTTTGTTGGAAAACGACGCGAAATGAGCTATCGAGGAATTCCAGAAAGGCGAATGTGGAGGACATCACTACTGGAAAACCACTGTGCACAAAATCCTAAGAGCGGGCTACTATTGGCCTAACATCTTTGCATATGTATACAAATAAGTTTCTAGTTGCCACGAGTGTCATGTTTTCGACAGAAGGAGAAAGATGCAACCCCTACCACTGAATTCGATCTTAGTTAAGGCACCTTTCATGCAATGGGGTTTGGACTTTATAGGGGAGATCCATCTGCCATCCTTGGCACGACCCATATGGATACTCACGGCCACAAATTACTTCATGAAATGGATAGAAGCAATTCCAACGAAGCAGGCTACTGACACAGTCATCATTCAATTTTTGGAGACAAACATTCTGTCGAGATTTCAATGCCATATCAATATCATAACAGATAATGTGGCCGCATTCAAGTCCAAGAATATGGAGAAGTTTAGTTAGGATTACAATATAACCCTGGAAAATTCTACAGCATATTACCCACAGGGAAACGGGTTAGCAGAATCGTCAAATAAAATCTTGACCAGGATCATCAAAAGACTCTTGCAAGACAACAAGAAGTCCTGGCATAAAAAGCTTATTTATGCACTATGGGCAGACAGAGTTATCACCAAGAATTCCATCTTGACGTCACCATTCCAGATTGTATACGACACATATGCGATTTTCCCCACCTCATTGGGGTTGCCCGTTAGAAAGTTGTTGCAAGAGCAGGAAGCCAAGACAGATGACATGCAGTGGAGAATAAATTAGCTGATTCACACATAACAGATGAGGGAACAGGTGTACAATTGATCACAAATTCTCTAGGAAAGGAGAATAAAACCTTCGACAAAAACTCTAAGCAGGAGGAATTCCAGTTGAGGATCTGGTGCTGAAATGGTACGCGAGGAAGGAAGATAAAGGAAAGCACGAAAAATTTGATCATCTTTGGATGGGCCCATTCATAATTGGTGCATATCGTGGGAATAACACTTAAAAGATGCGGCTGAAAAGGCAAAGTCAAAGGAGGAGGCTTCGAAGAAAGCGTCAGAGATAAGCTAGGAAACACACGACAAAGAGGTATAAAATGTCTCCCCCCCATTTAACTTTGAGAGTGAAATGGCCAAGATCAAAATTTATGTCCCATTCAATGAACTTATCAAAAAGGGCGAGTATCAGGAGCAGATTATCAAAATGATGAAAATGGAAGAAACCCCCGACACTTTGAACATCCAGGATGACCACCCTGCTATCTTATTTGGTCCGTGCGTAGAGGAGACGAATGATACTAAGGACGTTCCCTTGTTCTATGTCAGTATCAAGGTCCATGACATGACCCTAGATAACACCATGCTAGATTCAGGCACGTTTCACAACCTCATGCCAAAGGTGATCATGGACGAGTTGGGTTTGGACATCACCAGGCCCTATAAGGACCTCTTTTCTTTCGATTCGAGGAAATTCAAATGTTTGGGTCTCATCAAAGACTTGGTCGTGTCACTAGCCCAAATTCCTTCAAAGAACATGGTCATGGACTTGGTCGTGTCACTGGCCCAAATTCCTTCAAAGAACATGGTCATGGACATGGTCATGACTGATATACCCCCTAAGTTTGGCATGATGTTATCTAGGTCGTGGGCTGCGAAATTAAAGGGAACTCTGCAAATGGACATGTCTTATGCTACCATTCATGTTTTTGGCCAGGAGAGACAGTTATACATAGAATTACTTCTGAAGTACATGGTAAGCAGTAAGACGCAGCTGAATAACCATCCTATCTACTTCATTGACACTGAGGTCGGCTCCTCCATATTCTATAATGACCTGAGTTTTGAAGAGGAAGAATCGACAATCGTCATGACCGTCGATGATAAAGTTGCGCGACAAGCAGCAGAGTGCGTTGATATGAGAAACCATGCAGAGAACGAGATGTGGAACATGAGTTTCGACGATGCTGTCAACAAAGAAGTGGTAGGGGCCACTGTGTGGATAATCCCTCCCAAAGTGGGCTCAAAACTCTGCTCGTACGAACTTGCTTTCGACTGTACAAACAACATGGTCGAGTATGAGGCATTGATTTTGGGCATGAAGGTTTTGAAATAATTAGGCGCGAAGAGGATAGCAGTGCACAGAGACTCGGAGCTGGTTATAAACCAGGTGAAAGGCATATATCAATCCAAACACCCCAGGTTGAGAGTGTACATGAACTTGGTGTTGGACCTCCTCGAGGAATTCTCATAGTATAATCTATCGACTATCTCGAGGGGGAAAAATTAGATCGTTGATCCATTGGCCACCTCGGCCTTGGTTTTTAAAATTCCCATCTTTCCTAACAAAAAATATGAGATCGAAGTCAAACACAGGCTGGCAGTTCCTGATAATATCAAATATTGGCAGGTGTTTGGGGATGACAAATAGGTGGAGAGATTTCTCCAAATGAGCGACGAGTTCGCTAGCATAAACATTGATGATGAGTGTTATTGCGACGAAGACGAGAGTGAAGATGCACGCAATGATGATGACCCTTTCTAGAAACAAATAGCGAGAAGGGACATAGTACAACTAAAAAATAACATCATCCCAAAGGGTCTAGTTCCGTTGGAAAAGTTGTTTGACGAAAATGATGGTGCTAGAAATCCAAAGATCACTGCAAATGATGAGGATGTCGAAGATTGCAACATCAAGACTTGGGAGAACCCGAAAATAATAAAATTGTCGAAAACGCTCAGTCTAGAGGTCAAACAAGATTACATCAAGCTCATGAAGGATTTCCCAGACGTTTTCGCTTGGAGTTATGACGACTTAAAGGTTTATGACACCAAAGTGATTCAGCATGTCATTCCTCTCAAGAAAGACCAGAGGCCTTTCAAACAAAAGCTGAGACTGATAAATCCCCTGTTACTGTCGCTAATCGAAAAGGAGGTAAAGAAATTGTTCGAAGCTAAAATTATTGTTTCTTTGAGGTTTTTGAAATGGGTGGCCAACTTGGTGCCTGTAAGAAAAAAGAGCGGTGAAATAAGATTGTGTAAGGATTTCTGAAACTTGAACAAAGTGTCCCTCAAGGACCACTACCCGCTCCCTAAAATGGACTACATTCTGCAAAAGGTAGTGGGGTCCCAGAAGATGTTCGTATTGGACGGTTTTTTGGGTTATACTTAGATCATGGTACACCCGGATGACAGGGAAAAGACGACTTTAATGACACCATTGGGAATGTTCATGTATGTTAAGATTCCTTTCGGCCTGATGAACGTCAGAGATACCTTCCAGAGGATGATGGACATAGCATTTTCTGACGAAAAGGACAATTTCATCATGATCTATCTAGACGACATCACAATGTACTTTGACTCCGACGAACAACACCTCGGGCATGTGAAGAAGGTCTTCAAAAAATGCAGGAAATTCGACATATCATTGAATCCCAAAAAGTCACATTTTGGGATGCAAGAAGGGAAGCTGTTGGGGCACATCATCTCAAGGGAGGGTATTAAGATAGACCCCAGCAGGGTTGAAGGAATACTGAAAATCGACACTCCGCACAGTAAGAAGGAGGTGCAATCCTTCCTGGGAAAGGTAAATATCTTGAGAAGATTCATCCCAAATATGGCCGAAATCATAAAACATATCACCTGCATGCTCAGAAAAGGGAACGAGATTAAGTGGAATCTGGAAGTCAGGAATTCATTCAAATACATCAAGGTAGCGTTGACTAAAGCTCTCGTGATGGCCAACGCAGACTTCATGAAAGACTTCATCTTATTTTCATTCGCCTCGGAGCATACAATTGTTGTCGTGCTGTTACAAAAGCATGATCAGAATTTTGTGAAGCCTATAGCCTATTTTAGCAGGACACTGAGGGATTCTCCACTAAGGTACGACATTATGGAAAAACAAGCATACAGCTTAGTAAAATCCCTAAAGGAGTTCAAAACGTACATATTACACTCCCACGCTATCGCTTATGTGCCCAACAACTCAGTCAAAGATATCCTGACTCAGCCTGACCCTGAGGGAAGGAGAGGTAAGTGGACAGAGGCCATGCTGGAATATGACCTTGAAATCAAGCCCACGAAGTTGATCAAGGGTCAGGGCCTTGCAAATATGATGGTGCAGTCGGACTGCGACGCTTTAGGAATCAACTTCATTGTTGATCTGTCAAAGAACCCTCAGGAAGAAACTACTGCGTAGGTGTCTCAACATTTCGTCGATTCACCGTGGTACACAGACATCATCTATGTGTTGAGGAATTTGCAAGCCTCTTCAGGTTTAAGTAAGACCAAGGCCATATTCTTAAAGCTCAAAGCTGTTAAGTTCTGCATCCTGGATAACTCACTGTACTAGAAGGATCCTGGAGGGATATTGCTGAGTTGTTTGTTGGAAAATGACGCGAAATGAGCTATCGAGGAATTCCACAAAGGCGACTACGGAGGACATCACTACTGGAAAACCACTGTGCAAAAAATCCTAAGAGTGGGCTACTATTGGCCTAGCATCTTTGCAGACGTATACAAAGAAGTTTCTAGTTTCCACGAGTGTCAGGTTTTTGATGGAAGGAGAAAGCTGCAACCCCTATCGCTGAAGCTGATCTTAGTCAAGGCACCTTTCATGCAATGGGGTTTGGAATTTGTAGGGGATATCCATCCGCCATCCTCAGCATGGAACAAATGGATACTCACGACCACATATTACTTCACGAAATGGATAGAAGCAATTCCAATGAAGCAAGCTACTGACGCAGTCATCATTCAATTTTTGGAGACAAACATTCTGTCGAGATTTCGATGCCCTATCAAGATCATAACAGATAACGCGGCTGCGTTCAAGTCCAAGAAGATGGAGAAGTTTTGTTAGGATTGCAATATAACCCTGGGACATTCTACATCGTATTACCCACAAGGAAATGGGTTAGAAGAATCGTCAAATAAAATCTTGACCATGATCATCAAAAGACTCCTGCAAGACAACAAGAAGGCCTGGCATCAAAATCTTATTTATGCACTATGGGTGGATAGAGTTACCACCAAGAATTCCATCTCGACGTCACCATTCTAGATTGTATACGGCGTAGATGCGATTTTCCCCGCCTCACTGGGGTTGCCTGTTAGAAATTTGTTGCAAGAGCAGGAAGCCGAGCCAGATGACATGCAGATGAGAATAAATCAACTGATTCACACTCAAAAGATGAGGGAACATGTGTACAATCGATCTCAACTTCATGAGGAAAGGATGAATAAAACCTTCGACAAACACTCTAAGCAGGAGGAATTTCAGTTGGGGGATCTGGTGCTGAAATGGGACTCGAGGAAGGAAGATAAAGGAAAGCACGAAAAACTTGATCATATTTGGATGGGCCCATTCAGAATCGGTGCATATCGTGGGAATAATGCTTATTTTCTAGAAGAACTAAACGGGGAGTGCGTTGGTTGGGGGCCTGTAAACGACAGGTTCCTCAAACACTACCTTGTGCAATAAATTTTGTTTAAGTCACATGTCATTGTAAATAGTCATTTTATTTTTGTCTAGAGTCAGTGTGTCAACAAAAAATTGAATCTCGAAGTGAAGGCCCTAAGTTTATGCTGAGTCTATTAGAAACTGTGTCAATAAGTTTTAGGTTGTGTTTTGTTTTTCGTATTTCAGTGTCTGAAAGTTGAATAAGGCCCAATGGTCAGGCACCTAGTCTGTTTCTCTTTGCTACCTCATTGGGAGGATATCATCCCCGTTGGAGACAACTGTTAGCTCCGTCATTTTCTTGTTTAGTTAGAGTCGGTCTTAGTCGAGTCATTGTCTTTGTGTCAAAGAATGCAAAGTCGGGTATTGAACAACAAAGGGGTTGAAGTCAACAAGTGGTCGGTTGGCCCTTGGATTCGAGAAGGGATGTCAGAGTCAAAACATGTGTGAATGGTATGAGTTTGTTCCCAAAAAGGTCGGGTCCTATCAGAAAGGAGATTTTACGTGCTGAGGGTCGAGGCAAGTTGTTAAAAATAAGTCGCATCGACAAGTGCAATGACCATCATCAGTTCATTATGAGGGATGAAAGAATGAAAAATCACGACACTCGTATCATATATGCCCAGCAACCCTTATCAGTTGTACTTTACATGACCCAAAATGTACTCATCACGCGGATGTGCTATGAAAAATCTTCAGTTCACTTCGAAACATTTAGTCGCCATGAATTCAGTGTTCCCTGGCACGTTTCCACCTCTTGCATGCTCGGTTATAAATTCTTGATGTTCTGCATGCATTTTATTCACTAGTCAAGCTTATGCATTGTTTATAGTCTTCTCATGAGCCCAGGTTGATCAATATTTCTGCCTTGGGCCCGTGTCAAATCCATTGTTCATAGGGAAAATATGAGTTGCGCCATGGCAACCTCCCAAAACATAAGGAGGGGCATGAAAAGTAGCAGAAGCGTTGGGCCCGAGCCCCAGAGCTTGACGTTGATCAACGAAGATCCAGAGGTCAGAGCGTCCTTCAAACAATTCGGGTGCATGGCCTTTTGCGGGAAAATTCAAGGATTCAATATGAGACTAGCTGAGAAGTTCGCACTCAGTTTCGATGGATTCCGCGCGGTGATCTCGGGTGTCACATTTCAGGTAAACGAGGAAACTTTATCAACCACAACAAAGATCCCTCTACACGGTGAGAGGTGATTTACGGGCATGCCCTTGGATGCACAGTGCTATGAAGACTTCATCAAGCGATATTGTTTAGGTGGGAAAGTCGAGACATGTGTTCCGAGTAGATATTTGCAGGAACCTTTTCAGAAACTACTTGGAGTAATAATGAAATATTTCACCTGTGAAGGGAGGTTTGGCAGGATACATTCGCATCACATTAGATTTTTGATGCACTTCACAGGAAGGAGACCATTAAATCTACCCTTTTTCTTACACCGGAACCTCTGAGAGATGGAAAACAATGCACATGATGGAGTGGATCAATCGAAAAGGAAACTCTCCCATGTCTCACTGATTAAATTGTCGATAGTTGAGGAATTAAGAAGGTTGGGGAGCAACTGGGATTCGTTCTTGCTCACAGCGGGCATCCCCAAGGATCCAAAAGGATATTTCCCTCTATTCGCAGAAAGGGTAATATCACACTGCACGGAGGCTAGAGTGGAAGAGGCTGCACATGAAGAAAATATGTCGGAAGCCATGTCCTCCCAACAACAAATACCCCAGAGAAAGGGCAGGCCAAAGAAGAACAAGGAAGCTGGGAAAACCCGAGTCCCGAGCGAACCATGTGCAAGGTCTCCTGCCGAAGAATTACTTATGCATGTTATTCGGCTGGAACCGGTCGACGGTGAAAGTCGCGAAAGCTTGCACAGAACAAGGAGGACAGATCCCGAAGGCACATATGTTCGAGATCCATCTCAACAACTGAAGCAAGCGCAACTCGCTATCACCGAGCTTAACCATGAAAAGAGGGAACTAAGACGAAAGTTAGCGACGAAGACCCTTGATGCATCAACATCACAAGGCCATGAGGGAAACATGAAGTGGCTCAACAAACAACTCAAATATGTGCAAGATACAATCGTACAACTGCGTGAAACATAGAGGAGGTTGGAAGAAAGGAATGTGAAGCACTTCAGAGAATCTGACGCGGCAGGGGAGAAAGCCTGCACAGCTCTTGCCAGTGCACAGAAGAAACATGATTAACTAAGTTCATTCTTGTATTCTCAAACGTGGCGCAAATCTTGACAGTTTTTAAGAAGGCATCACCTCTGAGACAGTTTTGTCATTTTGGTAACGACTACGACAGTCAGTGGTCACTCGCCACGTACGCACCCCAACAAATGAGCGCACAACAGAAATCAAGGCCATTACAATGGATGGTGGGAGTCTAACAGAGCACTTGATCGTTTGGATATCCTGTCGAAAGAAGGCATCGACACATCACTCTCTCTGTGACGAGACCTTGTTGATAACCAAATCCCCATGGAAAAGACAAGTGGTCATGGTGCGACCAAATACAATTGGTTTCTATTTTTTGGAAAGGTGTCATGTGAAAAGTCATTTAATGGAGAACAATCGGTTTCCTAAATTCTAGGGATAGTAGCTAGAGAGCAGGGTAGCCCAAGTGACGCCCTCGCCTATATATTTGATGTTTTCAATGTAAGTCGGGTTGGTTGGCAAACTACTGTAGACAACGACTATTTAATGTAGTTTGAACTCGATCGAAATTTAATGCAAAAGTTCTGAAGCTTTGATGAAAAGATTCTAATTGTAGCAGTTGGATGTATTGTTTCCGTTCTTTGTGTATGTACTTCTTGTATTCTTTATTCATATCTATTTCTGTCTGAATCATAACGTAATTTCGAACCTAGGATTCATTGTGCGGTGCCCTGGGATTCACGCCTTTCAGACAAATCGTTTTCCTCTAAGTTAACTCTGACTTCATCCTCAGAGGTGCTCCGAGTTACTTCATGTGTTTTTTCCCCTCGCCACACACCACGATTTTAAACTGAAGATTGTTGCTCGCTTAGCCTTTATCCTCTCAAGTTCATTCACCGAGTCATTTGTTTCTATCATTTTCTTAAATTGACTCGATAGCTCAAGGTCTTACTCTCTTGTGCCAATAGAACCATAACTTATTATTCAAAGGTGTTAAATATAGCCGACACCTTAAAGCCATATATTGCACCGAGACAAAGTCTCTCTCTCGAGCCCTCTCCAGGTCTGAAAGGCTAGTTTCGGATCTCAATGTTGGTTTGTAGGTTGCCTCTGTCATTCGTTTCTCAGCCGAATGAAGTTTACAGAGTGCTAACAGGTGGAACAACATTAAGTTGGATTTCAAAACTAAAAAAGGTTGTTGCACTTTCAACAACAAAAGCAGAGTATGTTGTTGCTACAGAGGCTAGTAAAGATATGATTTGGTTACAAAGGTTTATGGAAGAATTGGTAAATAAACAAGAGAATATCAGGTTGTACTGTGACAATGAGAGTTCCATTCATCTTGCAAAGAACTAGGCCTTCCATTCGAAGAATAAGCATATACAATTAATGTATCATTTCATATGATTCGTCTTGGAAGATGGACATTTGAAGTTGGAAAAGATACACACTAGCCAAAATCCTACAGATATGTTAAAAAAGGGAGTACCAGGGAGAAAATGAGTTCCTGCTCAGTTTCAATTGATTTTCAAGCATGAAGGTGAAGATGATAAATTTTATAGGTCCAAGAAGGATCATATTCCAACAAATACAACATCGGTGGAGTTGTTGAGATCAGTCTCCAAGTGGGATATTATTGGTTGTGGAGCCTAATTATCTTCCTAATTCATATGTGTTTGTCTTCAACCGTGTTTACACGCCATGAAGATTGTACACCCCTCCACATGGGGGAGTTGAAAGGGGGGCTTTCCCCCCCTCTCATCTCCTCAGCTGGCGGTCCCGAGGCAAGTGGGTCCCCGAAGGAAAAATTGCCTTGTAAATGTATATTGTAATTTCATAGTAAATCTGGACCATTCAATATAAGGTCGCAGATCTGACCGTAGAATTTATGTTAGTTTCTTTTCCCTAGAAGGAAACCCTCTTTTGTGATGGAATTTTATTGTGGCTATGTATCATTGTGAATATTGTATTATGAGAGAGGAGACCATGAGAGAAAGAAGAGGAAGTTACAACAAGTGTGTTGTAGGTTGTATCCCTTTATTTGTTGGATAATAATAAAGGAAGGACCTGTCAAATTCTCTGGTGGACGTAGCCCACACTGGGTGAACCACGTATATCTGTGTCTCTATTGTATTGTGTATATTCTGTGTTTTATTTCTCCATAATATTTTTTTCTAACAATCCTCTCACAACTCAATACCTCACAACCCACTGGTATTCTCCTACAACTATCCCAAATTTCCTCTATCTCTCTTCCTATTAACCTACCCAACCCAATTAATGTATCCCTTCACTACTCTCAGACCATCGAACATCCCATACATTATAAAGGTCTCTCTAGCACATGTAACTAGGAATCTCTCTACTGGGAACTCAAGGGAACTCATTGTTAGGAAAACTACTAGCAACAATAACAACCACTTGTTGTTATAGTGCAACTCACACAAGAGTTCACTATTTAGGCCTGGCAACCTGACTCTTCAGTCTTAAGCTCCAAATTGCTCCAACATGCTCCAGAATTCGTCCAGCCTTCTTGCTTTATCTCCAATCCTCCTTTTTTTTTCTCTTTGCTTGTTGTTCATGTAAAAATCAATGTGTAAAAGTTGCTTGAAACTGCCCATACAAATTTCATCTATTTTCCAAAGACCATTGACTGCTCACTCTGCCCAATGTTGATTATACTTCATCCTCGTGCTCTCCAATAACTATGGGATGTGACTCTCACACCCACCCTCTTACATGAGTTTAATTATTGGGTTCTCATACACTCAACATAGATTTAGAAGTTATCCTCAATGATAATAAAATTCAGAAAATCTAGGTTGAATTAATATCCATAGTTAACTTCCCCCTTGGACCCCTCTTAGACACTCTCTTCTCTTGTGGAAAACTCAACCCCCATCTCTGTCCATATTCCCAACATCTGGTATCACGTTTTATTTATTTAAAAATAGAAAATACATCTGCATATTACATTGCTTGGCCATAACCACATTCATATCTACATTATGCATAAATTAAACCGGGTAATTATAGTGGGGATGTTACAATAGTTAACCAACTTTAGGTATTGAAATAAACAATAAATCATAGAGAGAAATATAGGGTTCTACACAAGGAGGACTCAAGGTGATTTTGTCATGAGGAGGAGGTGTATTTCCCACTAAATCTAGGTCGATAGTGGCTTCCACAAAAACTTTCCCAAGGTTGGTCAAATTGGGCCACATCAATTTGAAATTTTTTTTCCCATACATGTATGCATTGGCATTTGATTTCTTCTTCATGGGTCATGTTATTGACCCTCAAGAGATAAAAGGGGGAAGGGGTGTTTTTAGGCCCAAGAGGGAGGCATGGGTGGAGAATACAATATTTTCTTTGGTATGTACATTGACCCCTACTTGAACGTCATGAGCTCACTAAGAGGCCTCCAACCAAATGGCAGGGTGGACCATCAAGACATGTGCTCTAATATCCTTCTTTATACCAACGATAAAACATTCTTAAAAAATTGAATTAGTCATGCCCTCCATGTGGATTTTCAATTATTCAAAGGTCACTATAAAGTCTTCAATGATGCATGTTGACACCACTTGGTCAATCATCCCAAATAATGAGTTTTTGTTTCAAAGTGACCATAGATGGTCTTCACTAACTGGTTGTAGATAATGTATGCCCCATAGGACTTCTTATGCCATTGCCAATGCTCCCTATCTAATTATAACAAACCCATTCAAAGTTTTGTTAGGTCATTAGTAATACCTTGGAGAGAGAAGTAGTGTTCCATTTGGGAAACCCAACTTGTTGGGTTTGAACCATCAAACTTGTTCATATGTACTTTAGGAAATTTGTGCCACATAATGAGTTGGTTATATTGAAAGTGTGACCTTGGGATATACCCTCTCCCATTAGAAGAATCACCCCTTTTTTACTGCCTCAAGGGATCTTGCTAAGGTTCTTTTACTTTGGCAAGTATAGAGATCTAGGTTTTGAGGTCGTCAAACTCAAATTGAAGCTTAGCTTCAAGGTTGGTGACCCTGGTGTCTAGGTTATCGATATTTTCCATCTTTGTGGTCAGCTTCCCAACCATGTTTTCCATATTGTTGATTTTTCTATCCATTGTGGTGTTCCCAGTGGACATCATGGACTCTTGGGTCCACCAAAAGGGTTATCTAAGAATTATACTAATGTGATCAATGATATGCAAGGAGGTCATTGAGATATATTCCCCCCAATAGTATTGTTGGGTCCATAAAAAATAATTACTTGGGAGCTATATTGCTATGATCAACATGGCACAAGGAGTATCTTAAGATAGGTCTCCTACAATGGTCTTGACATACCCTTATTTTTATTTGTGTAACTCCGGTAGGAGTATTTCTCATGTTAGACTATTACTACACTGAAGGAATTCAAAAATTCTTGATATTCTAGGTGATTTCCTTTTCAATTGCTTGTTTTATAGAGGCCATGATCCATATCATATAGGGAAAAAAATCAAACACAAACATAAATATAGTAGAGAGCATAGTAATACAGTGAAAAACTCAAATTATATTAATGAATAAAATAATAGAATACCGTAGAACACAAATTGGCTAGAATGGTGGTAGCTTATCTTTGAAGAGAGAGAGATGGCGGCCATGCTGATTCACAAAAGCTAATACAAGAGGTTAAAAGGATGAAATTTTAACATAAATAAAGAACCCTTAAGGTCCAACATCCTAAACCTAGGGGTTGAAGCGCCAAAAGGTGTTTTGAAACTCCAAAAGGTATCTTTGGGTGTTAGTTTCTACCTCAATTTTCCGGGTGCATAACTTTTGCATACAATATTTTTTTGGCCTGCATAGTAGCTCGTTGGAAAGATCTAACCAAGGACCATGACAAAAAAAATATGGCTTAGCTTTTCCAAAGGCATATCTAGGCCTTTGACCCTTCTCAAAAACATCGTTTAGGGCCTCAAAATGGCCTTAGAAGTTTAGGACCCAAAAAATCCTGGAAAATCATAACGAGATTTCCATGATGGAGAACCATGTTGATTTGGTGGAAGAGGTGGGTGGCCAACGATATCCACATGGATAGGTTCTCCTCCCTTAGGAAGCAATGGTCCCCATTGCATCAAGTTCCCGTAGTATACGGGGAAACTTTATTTGAATCTGAATCTTGGTGGGGCATTTGCCTTGCTGAAGAAGTTGTCCTACTTTGACAATCTGATAGAGTTGCATGTTCTACTAGTGGGTGCTTTTCATCTTGGTGTACATGATCCGATCAATTGTATCCTTCATAAGGTAGTTGGGATTGAACTATGTAGGAGCCAAGTGTTCAACCACTTCTGAGGTGTCCACCAGAGGTGGGAAATATGGTTGAATCAACTCCACATTAAATACTAGGTGTAAGCCAAAGAAAGGAGGAATACTCAATTCAAAATCATTTTCACCAATAGCCTTTGTGATGGTGTAAGTCC